>CAKAOH010000745.1:8171-47141 GCA_916701665.1 Sebastiscus tertius | reverse complement strand
TCAGTCAGAAGACTGAAAAACAGTTCCCATCCACATAATAATATAAAATAAAATGCCTCCTTAATAATAATAATGATAATAATGAACAAATGCCTCTTCGATAATGAACAAATGCTTCTACAATAACAAACAATTAAGGAAACTGAAATATTGGTTTTATTTTTTCCCTTTACCCTCCTTTAAAGTTTCCCCAAATTAAATACACTAAAGGAAATGGGTATAAAGGGTTTCAATGAAAATCAACAAATGAATAGAATAACAAAATACAGCCCGCAGACGTTAGGCTATCGTGAGGCAAGCCAGATTCTTGCACAAATAGCACCTAAACGTCCTTGGTATTTATTTTGTTTCCCCAACTAGGATAGTCAACACTCTCAATAAACAAAACACAAAGAGCACAGAATCTCAAAAGGGCCTAAAACAGACCAGAGTTTCTGATTTGGCTGATACCACATATTGCATCGAGTGAAGGAGAGATCAGAATGACACTGGATGTGCAGTTTCCCTCCTCTATTAAAGCCCTACAGAAAGGGCGTCGTTACCCCCTGATTGGCCAAGAGGGGAATGCACCAAGCTGCTCTCAACTATCATTTAAGAGCCAGTACCCACACCCTGCGCAACAGGTGAACTGAATAACCCTCTAATCACTCAGCAATTCAACCAAAAAAACACCAGGGAAAAGATAAATGACAGCAAGCACCAGAGAATTGGCAGCTGCCATAATTAGATAAACCATTTGCTGGACTCTATAGATTTAACCTTAGTTTTAAAGGTCCCATATTGGGAAAAGTGAGATTTTCATGTCTTTTATATTATAAAGCATGTTTAAGTGCAAAAAAAATACTGTTAAACTATCAAAACGCTCAATATACGGAGAAACACACACAGGCCGTATTCAGAAAATTGTGCGTTTGAAACAAGCTGTTAGGATTTCCGTCCATTTGTGATGTCACAAATATACAATATTTAGATCATTACATGGTTTTAAACGTAAACATTCTTAATGTGTCCCAGTTTATTTCCTGTTGCAGTGTATGTAAATAACATCAGCTGACAGGAAGTAAACATGGACCCACATGTTGCCTAGCAACGCAATTCCGTTGCAATTCCGTTGAAATGCACTAAAACGGAGCATTTCAGACAGGGGTATAGGTACAGGTATATTCAGGCAGACAGTATGAGGAAAATAAAGTTGTTTTTTTTAACATTACAGCATGTAAACATACATAATACAAGACAGGTAGACAGGCATGTAGCCCGTCCAAATATGAACCTGAAAATGAGCATGATATGGGACCTTTAAACTGGTTCAGGGTTCAGGATTAGTCTGCAGATTGTTCCATGCAGTAGATGCAAAAAATGTAAAAGCTTTCTTTCCCAATTCAGTTCTGACTTTGGGGTAAACAGTCCTGCAAATGGAGGTTGTAAATTCCATAATTCAAATTTAAAAGAGAACATAAGTAATAGTCGGTATGGTCCGGTGTCAGAGATCTGAGAACAAAACACACACACGTCACCACAACGCTTTTATTTCACACACATCAATTAATCCGAGAGCAGCCGTGACCATTCATGGCTTTAAAAATCAAGTCTAAAACTGACAGGTATAACCGGTGAAGAGTTGGAGTGATGTGGCTATACTCTTCTATGTGTTAAAAGCTTGGCAGCTAGTAGTTTGTATTAGTTGCAATCTTTCAATGTTTCGCCTGCTGATACCAGAATAAAGTGTGTTTCAACAGCCATTTGAGTGCCCTAGGCGTAATTGCTCTCCTCCAGACAAGACTATTGAAAGTGTGTTTCAATAGTCATGTCTAGAGGAGAGCAATTACGCCTAGGGCACCCACATGGCTGGCAGCGGTCCTGGGTCCATATAAGAGCTGTATGATGGTCTGGTCTAGACCTGCTCTATATGAAAAACATCTTGAGATAGCTGCTGTTATGGGTTGATGCTATATATAAATAAATTGAATTGAATTGAATTGAATGACTCTCCACAAATACTAAATTAGAAATGTTATGTCAGCCTGTTGGCTTTTTAATTGTGCTGCCTTAGAAATAAAATGGCTGTTGTGGTTAGTCCATAAACTCTAGCACCCTGGATGTATTCTCCAGTCTGTGTCACCCAGTGAATAAATCCTCTGTGTGATAGTAAACCATTTTGAATATAGACTTGCAGGCTCATTCAATTTAGCTACACCTATTTTACTTTAACCTGGGATACATGCAAATACTGTAGCCTATCACTGCATGGTACTGTAACACTTCAGTCAAATTCAATGTAGGCCTATGTCAACAAACTGATTAAGAGCAATGAAGGCCAGTGGATATGGAGTGAAAGGGACTCTTAAAAAGGGCAAAACCAGAGACTCGAAAACTATCACACAATTTAAAAAGTCTGTTTACTTTGTACCAATATTTGCAGCCACATTTGTGGATTGTTCCAGATTAGTAGTGACACTGTTACTGGAAAGAACTGTTGATTTTCTGATGTCATTTTTCAGTTTTGTGGGTATTTCATGTGATTTTTTTCGGTGCCTCTATACCCCGGAAATTCAATAATGCCAGAACTTAAAAAACAGTATCAACATGCTCAGGAGGGGGGCTGAGACACGCTCTACGTCTATCATCAGCTCAGTTTATTTTCAGTCAGCAGTGTCGCATTACAATCACAGTACAGGAAAAGGCTTTTTCTCTCTTTACTGTGGACTTGAAATGAATCCAACAGCACATTAGCAAATCTGGTCACTTTATCTGGTGATAGCAGTTCTTTCCTACGTGTGTGGATGAAATAGAAATTGTAAAATTTTACACATTTAGCAGCTGGCTAGTTAATTTCACCATGCTTTCATGCTACAGAACATAATGCACCACATCAACTGTTTGACTTGGTATACATTACTTTCACATTTAGCCAGACTTACTGTTTTTAAATTACCATTCATGATAGCCATTACCCTTTCAATTAGCTAATGCTAATCACCAATGCTAAATGCAAGCATGCGGACTGTGGTTTCCTCTTACTTCTCTGAAGTTTATTAAAGTGTGCTATTAGTATACTTCTTTTAAACTTAAAATAAGAGAGTATACTTTCAGTTTATTTTTTATGCTTACCAGAGATATACTTAACAAAAGTATACTTAAGTATACATGGCTCATACTGACAAGTATATAGAAAAGTCTAAGGGCCCTATTTAAACAATATAAATAGTGCATGGTCTAAAGTGCATGGCGCAAATGAAGCTTATGCAAAAGTTCAGACAGTAATAGCCTCTTAACACTCTCTCTCTCATTCACAACCTTTCTGTCTCTCTCTCTCTCTTTCTGCTGACTCCTACTCTATCAGCTGACTGTGGGTGGTTCATTCCTAGATAACCAAACAGATTCCACCACGCTCTCCATGAGCCAATCGTATCGTTGAAATCAAATTTTAAAAACTGTTCTCCTCTCTGCTCCTCACAGAGCTGCAGACGACACACTGGCGCCGGGCCGTGCAGCAGGTTATAGCCGATAAGTCGGTTGGCAGGGACCACGCACTGAGACGGAGCAACCTCCGCAGTAGCGATAAACTACAGGAATGAATGACTTGGAACCCAGGAGAGCAGGCAGGATAGTCAGCAGACAGCCTCGGTCAGGCGTGTGTATAATGAGGCAGATCCAGACCAGAGTACCCAGCCACAGAGAGCACAGAGGAGACCTGACAGTCCCATACAGGTGAGCCCCTTTTTCCGGCGAGGTTAGCTACAGGCTACACTGAGTGTAAAGTTAAACACGGTAGTGCCGAACGCACAGAGACAACCAGACTGTTGAACCACTTCAGCATCAAACCAGACCCGCTAAGCAGTTTACAACAGACGAGTTTAAGTGGAACGAAACAAACAAACAAATCACGGTGCAGTCGAGGCAGCAGCTTGCCAGCGGTCCATCAATCATCCCAGTTAATCATCCTGATAATTGTGGTCTATGTAATAGGGCCCTTAGGCCCCAAGAAGAGCCCTGAATCACACTGCGTTGTGACAGCCTGTAGACATGTGCATTATTTTTATTCTAGGTTGATATATAAGTTACAATGACTGTTCACAGGTTTATAAATCCTCCAATTAAACCAACTTAATCCTCCCTCTTGTACAATACACAGTCTTAAACACAATGCAGCAGTGGAGTCTCAGGCCAGTGCTCACATGGTATTTGAGTCCTGGTCATAGAAAGTACCCCCTTTCTGTTCAGAGCAGTTATAGCCATTTTTCTGTATAAGATGTGTTTCATGGTGCCCACCCCATATAATCTGCTGTCTGTGCCTCCCTTGTGCTGCTGTAAGGGGGAGAGACTCCGGGGTTGAGGGGTGTTAGGGGGGCTTTTGGCCCACAAAAGACTCCTTGTTCGGTGAACAGAGAGGTAAAACGAGCCTGCACCAGTCACCCTCGCAGGGGAACAAGGTATTGTGTAAGGCCTGCATCCCGCCACACACACACACACACACACACACACACACACACACACACACACACACCCTTCTCCTCACTCCGTCTTTGCCCAGAGAGGATGGCGTTATGTACAACCGCAAGGCAGTGAACATAAATGTGCATGTGTGTGATGTGTCATTATGCTGATTTATAGTTTCCCACAAAAAGTCAAGATATCTCAGACATTGCATTTGATTGTTCTTTTTTCTTTATTTTAGAATTCCCCTAATTTTATTAAAGTACAATAATTTATCACTAGGATACCTCTTAACTTTCTTTGTTTTCATGAACAATATGGAAATAAGGTGAAATCAGTGGCTGCCTTGGAAAGTGAAAAACGACTTTTAACTTCAACTCTCTTTGTAAAATGGTCAGCAGTGATTAAAAGGACCTGTGATTTGGGATTTGGGCTATGAAACACTAAAGGCCAATAAAGGGAGCTGGCAGTGACAGGGTGCGTAGTGCACATGAGGAACAGCCACGACAACAAATTTAGAAGGAAATTGGAAAATGATTTGGTGAAGAAAATTCTGCTGTCAGCAGAACAAGAAATCAAGCTGAACATGAAACCTTGTTGTCACACATCTGGAACTCAACTCAGGCCGTTGGATTGGTACATAAATGCCTTTGCCCCGTCTCTGGCCATTGAAACTCTAACCTACCAGACAAACGCACACACTGAGAGGTGGCTTAAACCAGAACAATGACTTCCTGTTCCTTCCCCACACATGTGTTGCCTTTCTTTTCTCCTATTCCCATTTTCTCTCTTCCGAGACAGAACTTCTTACTCTCTTCTTCTCCTCGCATAAGAGGGATTTTCCATTTTCATGCATTTTCCTTTCCCTCACCACATACTCTTGCACCACACACACATGCAAAACAGCAAGACATCATCAGGGAGGATATTAGCAGGAGAAAGATACCCTCCCTACACACACACAAAATCACACGCACACAGTTTCTCAACAACTCAGTCTGAGAGTTGCAGATTACAAGCTCCAGCAGTCATCATTAGAAAGGTCAGGCATTCAGTGTGTCAGCAGAGACAGACTGGCCTAATTTGACTCCTCCTTGTGGACTCTCAGGGATACATATTCATTATAAACTCCTCAGGTCCTCAGAGAAACTCTGTCTCTCTCTATGTCTCGCTCACTATTAGAGAGACATAGATAGAGAGATGCTGAAAAACTGGAGCTGCTCTCAATGACCAGAATAGCTTCATCAACTCAGAAGTGGATCATTCATCTCAAGGACAAGTGGGCAGAGGGACAGAGTTTGAATGGAGAAGGTTTCTGCTTCTTTTATTGCATATTTAGATGGAGCTGACTGAAGATGTTTGCTTTACTGGTGTTGTTGACTTAAGGATGGGGATGTCAGTCAGTTAGTAGGTCAGTCACTTCGTCCGGTCCAGCATGTTGGTCCACTTTGAGATATCTCTATTACAGGACTAAACTATGAGAAAAGATAAGACATAAGAGATACTTTAATGTCATCCATCTGTTTACAGTGAAGTACAGTGCCTAGAAAAATTGTGTTTTTGTTTTAGGTGCAAAACACAAAGAACTAGAACGGCACTCGGAGAGCGCAGACCTCCGCCAAGGTGCGTGACTTCAAAAACAGATTACAGCTCACAGCTGACAGTTACGTGAAGTGGTCGGCTTATTATTGAGTGTGTTTCCGTGTAACGTAGCGGCGGATGCCTCTCTCATGCAGCAGCCGTGTTATGTCTGTATAACGTTACACTACGTTGTCTCTCATCCTGTCATCTACCGTGTTTTTCTTTCTCACCGCGGACGGCCAGCAGCTCCCGCACACACATCCACACACATATCTCTCTGCTCGAAGAAGGAAGAAGGCGGGGTTATGCATCGTCAACGCGTCATCAGTTACACTGTGCATGTGTTATAACCTGTGGTCTTAATGCTCAGGCTGATCGGAATTCTTAAAAAAAAATTCCTGAATCCGGATCGTGATCCGGATCGCCACGAAAAATCTAATGGATTGTTTATTGTGCTACACTCGACCCTTCCAAAATATTTCATGAAGATGATGATGCCACCTCCTCTTTGGTGTAAAGTCTTGACCTGTGGTAATGCCCTTCATCTGCTTACAATGGCAAAGATTCTGCTATCCATTTTCATTGTGGCCGCACTCCTGATCTTTGCATCAGCTTGTAGTTTTCGTCACTGTACCATGTACTTCTCTCGTATTCTGTCCCTTGTTGGTTTTCTGACAAAATATGAGTCCTACATGTGCTCGAGGCATGTCGAGCTGCTCTCTTAGATTCTTTCTCTTCAGCAGAGCCACTATAGCACTTAGCTTTTCTTTGGTATGTCTGTGTAAATCACCAGTGCGAGCTCATGAAAAGATCAAATAAAATGAAGATGAGGTGGTGAGCAGAGAAACAGTGTGGCCTCGGTTGGAGTTTGTGTTTTACAGGTGGGAGATGGTGAGGACTCCGAGAGGAAAGAGAACAGAGAGATTGTGACCTCGGCACTCTCAGCTTTCCCCTGAAAACAATCAAGTTTTTATGAAGCTGAAATGGCCTGTCATTTCCCAGAGTGCAACCTGAAATGTGACCCCACTGTACACACATCCAACAACCCCACAGCACACACACACACACACACACACACTCACAGAGGCAAAGGCAGAGACATCATCCTCAGTTCAAGACTTTTTTTTTCTTGACAATAACACATCACATCGTGAGATGCCGATATATCTTGTCTTATCTCATCATAATATAATAAATATATAAAATATAAAACCACTTAGCTGTTTCAGAGCACTTTTTCCTCATACTGTTTTGTTTTTCTTTTCAAATATACATCTACCCCCATCATATACACTTCAACAAACAAATGAAAACTAACAAACTAACAAACAAAAATCATAATTTTATGACCACCACATCAAACTCACAAGATGGAAAAACAAACAACGGCAAAAAAACTATTTACCACACAACCATAACAGAGAAAAATCTTCATAGTCAGTCCATCTTTATGGAGAAAACAAAAGTATTAGTATTGCCATCAGTATTATTCTATGTGGATTCTGTCTTTGTCACCCTGTGTTACCTCCTAGAGGTTCAGATTGTTGTGTACTCACTCTTTTCCAATGCATACATTATATACACAGATTTCCAAAAGTACAGGTTTCTCAAATGCAGTTGCTGAAAAAGTATAATAAACTCCTTTTTTTACCTCACTGTCTCTTATAATATATCATGAAATGTAAAAAATAATGGATTAAAATTAGGTGTCACACCCAATATCTCTGATAGCCAATGTTCAGTGGCAGTCCCAGAAACCATTGATGCAATCCTCTGGGAAGTATAAAATAAATCATTTATTATAAATTATTATATAATGTGAAATTTGAGAATATAGAAGGGAACTTGAGGATAGTGAATGAAACTTGAGAGCTGTTACGTATCACTCTGTGCTCTGTTGCTTTTTCCTTGTGTATGTCTGTTCTACAGTATGTCTTTGTGTTCCAGGTGCAGCTGATTGAGGGCACCTGTGTGAAGCTGTGGGCTGTATTCAAAACCGTCCACTACATTATACTGATGACCGCAGCAGTATGCGGTATACAGTGCATACCGCATACTACTGCATTCCTCAGTAGTATACAGTATGAATGTTAGGGGAACGGGGAGAGGGCGCAATTGCGGACCAGGGGAATCTAATTTTATTTTCTTTTTTCTCTTTTTTTTTTTTTTATTTAGTGAAGCAAGACGAAACAGGTGAAGTTTGACAAGACAAACAGAAACAAACAAAAGAGAAAAATAAATAAATAAAATACATCGGGTGACATGACAGAATTAAAGGGACTGTTTGTAAGATTCAGAAATGCTTGTTAACAGCGACACCTGTGGCCGTTAAGTCAACTAAAGTCAGCGTTGGGCTCGCGCTTGTGCTCACTCTGCAGATCAGCATCAGATGAACGAGCATCGCTCAAAACAGTGAGGCGACACACGTCAGCTAAAACCACAATATCACTCTATATTTCACCTGCTTGGCAGTAATGTTAGCTGACCAGACGAAGGTCTCTCAATGAATCAGTGCTGATCCTAGTGTTGGCTTATCCTGCTTCAGCCTCCCAACTGCGGCCAGAGGGAACAGGGGAGACACCGGTACCCGGTCGGAGACGATAACGTTTCTCGCTGCAGAGGCCCGTCACTTCACAAGACACGGAAAACCTCTGTTGGTCTGGAGGAGCTGCAGCATTTATTTCTGCACAAACGTCCACTGTACATTCACTAGATATTCTCAGAGCTAAACTAACTCTTCTGCAGTGTGAGGTGGAGCAGGCTGAGTGAAGGAGCAGAGACTCCGGCCCTGGAGACCAAAGCTACGGTCTCCCCCCGCGTACTACGACCGCGGTCAACACTGTTTTGCAAGACGGGCTTCACTAGATACAACTTTGCGGTTTTGAGTATTTTTCATGGCAGGGCTGGCTTATAATATCGCATGGTCCGACAATGTTATGTTTTAATATTTTATCTTTATATATTGGTATTTATTTGTATTTGCATTTGTATTTTTTTTGTTTCCTGAGACAGGTTACCCCCCCTTAAGCTGCCCCTTCTCTGGGGGGCTAAGAGAAGAGAGAGAGGGAACAAAAAAAAAGGGATGACGCACACATAAAATAGTTAAGAGGGTTTAGGAAAGGAAGGAGGATGTAGATGACTGTGATGATGTAAGTGAGCAGAGTGTGAATAGATGATGTATTGAGGGGTAAATTGTGAAACAGTTTGGTTCTGAAATGTTGAGTGTGTGACATGCATATGACTGCATGTATGGGTAAGTCTGAGAATGGAGATGTAAGTGGTTTAGTGGTTTAGTGGCATTCGCTAATCGGCAAAATTGAAATTGAGGTTGAGATTTGAGAAAAATGTGGTCCAAGTTATCAAAAAGTGTGAGATTTGTTTTTTTTAGAGAGGCAGTTGTTTTTCCATTTGTATGTGTTCTGTAATGAGATTTAGCCAATGATTGATGTTTATTGTTGGTTTGTTTTTCCAGTTTGTAAGGATGACCTTCTTGGCGATAGCTAGGGCAACCAGTGTGGGTTTTGTGTATTTTGGTGGAAGATCTACTGAGGTTAAGTCACCAAGTATGCATAATGAGGGAGAGAGGGGAATGCTGCAAACCCAAGATTGTGGAGAGCTTCTGTGTTATCTGAAAGCAAAAGTTTTGTACGGGTGGACAGAGCCATAAGGAGTGAAGGTATCTGTAGTGCCTAGAGTGCATGGTGAACATTTATCTGTGGTGGAGAGACCCATTTTGTGCATTTTGTATTGAGTGATGTGCGTTCTATGAAGGGTTTTATACTGAATCAACTGCAGATTAGTATTCTTGGTCATTTCAAATGGATTTCTGCAGACCTGTGTCCAGAGGTCAGTGTCAGAGGGGAGAGATAAATCTCTTTCCCATTTAGCAGTTGGATGTTGTTATCTATATTGGAGATTAATTTATATAAGTTTGAAAGAGTTTTGGTGGATGTGGAATATTTCACGATCTGTTCTGCTTGATGGGGTGGTTGGAGTTAATTACTTACTATATTAATTTTATTTTTAATGACTGATTTAATTTGTAGGTATTGAAGAAAGTTTCCCCCTCTGACCCTATACACCTGGACCAGGTCTTTAAATGAGATAAATGAGTTGCTTTGAAATAGATGGCGGAGATGTGTGATTCCTTTTTGTTCCTATGCGTGTTTACGTGAAGTGGGGATTTGTTGAGCTGAAAGTCTAGGTTGTGCCAGAGTGGTGTGTACATGCAAGGAGTCAATTCTGATTTGTTAATTTCAAGTGTTTTCCACCAGACTGTCAGAGTTGAGGATATGAGTGGGTTTTTGAAGCAATTGTGGTGTTTGATTGTTTGAGCCAATGAAGGGTGAATCAGAGATGTTTATGTTCCTGCATTCTGCTTGTTCTAATGTAATCCAAGATATATGAGCCGGGTCAGAGTTTGGGTGCCTCTGAGTTTGTTTTTCTGTAGGGTGGAGAGACTGATTTGGTTTTTTTTGTTTTTCCAGTAAAAGTGTGATATTACAGAGTTCAGTGACTGGAACCATTTAGCTGTAGGCTTTGTTGGAATCATTGAGAAGAGGTAATTGATTTGAGGTAGAATTTTCATTTTTATGGTTGCTATTCGTCCAATTAAAGTGAGGGGAAGGTTAGACCATCCTCTTGAGGTTATTGTTGATTTTTTCTAGTAGTGGAGTGAAATTGAGTTGAGTTAACGCTGACAGCCTGGAGGAGATGTTGATACCCAGATATGTGATATTACCAATAGTGAAAGACTGGTGTGTGTCTTGGGTTGCCGGATTCCATGAGTTCACTGAGATAGGGAGAATAGTTGATTTGGACCAGTTTATGGTATAGTCTGAGATTTGTGAGAAATTATTAATGACATTGATTACTTCCTGTAGTGAGTGTTGTGGATCTTGAAGACAAAGTAAGATATCGTCGACATATAAATTAATTTTGTTCGTATATTCCTTTTATTTTATGGTTTTGTCTGATGGCGCAAGCAAGTAGTTCAACGAAAATTGCAAAAAGCAAAGGAGAGAGTGGGCATCCCTGTCTGGTGCCCCTGTGCAGTGTGAACCTTTGTGATGTGATACCATTAGTGGTGACTGTGGCCGTGGGTGTGTTGTATAGTGTTTTTATCCAGTTAATGAACGACTCTCCAAAACCAAGCTTTTGTAGAACAGTGAAAAGGAAAATCCAGTTAACTTTATCAAATGCTTTCTCCGTGTCTAGTGAAAATACAATTGTGCTGGTTTTGTTACTTTGTGAGAAGATGATTGAGTTTAAAAGTCTTCTGATGTTGTTAGTGGAATATCGTCCTTTTGATGAAGCCGGTTTGATCATTATGGATTACAGATGGAAGTATTGTTTCTAACCGGGATGCGAGTGCCTTGGAAATAATTGTAATGTCTGTGTTGAGGCTGTTGTTGTGGTTGTATATAGTTCTGATAACTGTCTGTGTTTGGGTTTGGAGAGACGTCATGGAGTTTTTTTTTTGGTTGTTGAAGGAGGGTTAATTGGAGAGTGTCCTGCTTAGAATAGCCATGGTGTAGTTGAAGAGTCGCGGTACAGACGTCCATTTATGTAGAGTTTGTCCACCACTATGTATGCCCTTGTATTATTCATTCTGTGTTCTTTCATGATGGGGTACAGGCTTTTCCTCCGTTCGTCTATTTCTCTGGGGAAGTGGTCGTTGATGCCAAACTTCATTCCTTTAAGTTCCTTTGCCTTGTTTTTTCTAAGTTCTTTGTGTTTGTAGTGTTCCAGTTTTGCAATGATGGGTTGGGGACCTTTATCGGTGCGATTAGAACCGAGTCTGTGAATGCGATGGAAGGTTATGTTGTTGACAGTATCTGAGGGAATTTTGAGCTGGGAGTGCATGAAGGTTTTAAGCAGAGCTTCTGAGTTGACAGATGTGTGGTTTTGAGGTATGCCAGTGAATATTAAGTTGTCGCGCATACCCCGTGATTGAATGTCTAGCATGGTTTCTTTGATGCGCTTATTTTCATGTGTTAGTATGTCCATTTGTTGAATTAGGGTTTCCATGGTAGTTTTGAGGGAGTTGTTTTTTGTTTGGATGTGTTTGATCTCGTTGTGGGCAAAATCTAAGCTAGCTTGCATGTCTTTTATTTCTGAGTGAAGTGTGACAACCAGATTGAGTTTTCGGTTAATGGAGTGTAAAACACTGACCTCTATTTCAGTTGTGAGTAGATCGTCTGTGTCTGTTTCAGAGTCTGTTTTTTTTCTTTTTGGCCGGGTTTGTATTGTCATCTGAGGAGTTGGCTGGAGTGGCTGTGGTTGTATCTGGCACGGTGCACTGTAAGTAGTAGTGCTCAATATAGTTTTCCAGGTCCGTTATATATTCCACTTTCTTGGTGAACAGGTTCGGGTGTGTGACAACAACAGTTTGTGCAGTTTTGGTTAATATATATATGTCAGTGATTTTAGCCATTGCAATGCTGTTTGTTGTGTTGACAGTAGCCGATGCCGCTAGCTGTAGTCGGTGCCGTAACACGTTCGAATCTAAAAGTTAATCCCGAAGATTAACCACAAAAATCACAGCTGATTTAAAAGGGAGAGGGGAAACACCAAATGAAAACAGGCCTAAAAGGAAGGCTCCCTACACTCAATATATCTTGAAAAGACTAAAACTAAAACACCGCTGCCGAGCAGATGACTAGAACAAAAATGAAACAAAAGAACCAGGGAAGGCAGGCCACACAGACCTAACCCACTCTAAGAGACTCTGAGAAGAACCTAAATGGTGAGCAAATCCCACCGATGGGTTCACGTGGTACTTCTGCAGATTCACACACCCCTATACAGATAGAGCACAAACAGGACAGCACTCTCACTACCTCTGACAAAGAGACAGTGAGTCAGCACCTGGGCACTGAAACCAGGGGTAGATATAGGCTTCAACCACCTGATCCTCATCAGGGACAATGAGGCTCCACAGCTGCCTCTCCTCAGAGATAATGAACCCAACCAGCCTGCTGAGTGGCAAGTGACCCTCACAATGAAACAGTTAAAGCGATTTATTTTGCAGTAGGCTATGCTAGACCAGGCTTTAGCCTTTAAACCAGCTGTTGAAGCACTGGACAAAAAATACAAACACGTACCACAATTGCAATATTATCTAAAAGCTCTTTCAATCCTTAAATTTGCCTCTTTGGAGAAAAACTACACAAGAAAGAGAGAGAGGGTGAGAGGGTGGAACAGGGGAACATTTCCCAGCAGCGGGTGAATGAGCCGACTCTTACTCTTCAGACTAATGAGAGGGAATGAAGGCAGAGCTACAGTAGAGCAGTTACAGTAACTCCCATCACCTCCACTGGGAGCAGTCAGCCCACTGCAGGACAACAGAGGGGGCTGGAGTGTGGTGTGTGTCCAGTGTTGGACTGTTGTGATTGTGCTGTGGGTTGACCAGTATTGCACTGCTGTGGTTGCGCTGTGGTTGGGTTGACCAGTGTTGGACTGCTGTGGTTGCGCTGTGGTTGGGTTGGCCAGTGTTGGACTGCTGTGGTTGGGTTGACTAGTGTCAGGCTGCAGGGCCTCCAGTAGAGGGTAGTAGCGTGCCGTGTTCCAGTGGTGGGCCTTTAGCTAGAAGTCTAGCCCTATGTTGAACTGTGTGTGATATCACAGCTTAGTGAGAGCTTCTGATGTGTCTCTTGGTGTATTCCTCCTCCCTTTTTATAAATTATGGTTTCTCTAATAATAAAGACTCACTGTATTTTGTTATTTGAAGGTTCTGATTTAGTGGTAGTGTTTTCCTGCCACACCTGAACGAAACCCATATTTATTCCATACATGTGTATGAAGTGATTCACAAATCATCTCCAATATTACCATGAAATCATGATTCTCTCAGTAAGTGTTTAACATGTATTACTGTTGGATATAATAGGACAGAAACCACATAAATGGAGATACAAAGTCCCGCCCCTTCTGGTGGACAGCATGGGACCTTATTTTGGAAAAAATATGAACGACAGTCAACGGAGAGAGATAAATATTTATTTGATCCCGTTCAAATTGTGCCATGAATCACACAGATGATCTTGGTCAATTCAAAAGATATAATTTATCAAGTCCAGAAAGTCTCAGTTTGTAGTACAACTGTTGAAGTATCAGACTGTGAAAATACGTCATTAGAAAGACGACACACCCAACAGTGTGGTAGTGACGTCTCTCTCTCTGAAGCTAGGATATCTGAGTGTTTCCTACTGGGATGAACTCACACCAGCAACAGGTCTGATTCTTCTTTTTCTTCCTGACTGATAAAAAGACCAGGAGTCACTGATAAAACACATCAGGTCAGATAACGGTTCATCTCGGACTGGAACAGAGCTAAGTTAGCTGGCTAGTGTTGCAGTGTGTTCCAATCCGCGTCCTTCCGTACTTACACTCACTATTTTGAGTGCATAAGTGCGTTCACACTGTGAAGAATGGCAAAATGCGTGCACTGAAAGTACCTGGATGTTGTACTCAAAACGGTCAAATCGTTGAGTGTGGAACGCTGGACACTTTTCACACTCAATTGTTGCCATCTTGGCTACGTAGAGGAAGGGGCAGGACCACGACCACTATTCAAACATGTGAAAATGGCGGCAGATGATGCAGGAGCTTTTGCGGTGCTGAACATCGTACCTTATAGATGTAAGTTATAACGTTTTACGTCTACTCATTTAATTTAATTTTCTGTGTATTCTGGAAAAACAAAGCAGGCAGATATTTTGGCGGGTAAAACCTGAAGGAGGCAGCAATGCAACACAAAGGATGCCAGCTACCGTAAAACCCCTAAGAAGAAGAAGATATTTTGGCGGTAGCGAGTCAAATGTTGCGATCGTCATTTCCGGTAAGTGCGCCGCAGAGTATTCGATTTGAGACGACCCTACTCCGTTGAAATTCACGCACTACTCAAGTAAGTACAGAGTGCACACAGTGCACTACATTGAAGTGTACTTCCGGAAGTACATGGATTGGAACACACTGCATGATTTGACCGTTTTGAGTACAACATCCGGGTACTTCGAGTGCACTGCATTTTGCCATACTTCCCAGTGTGAACGCACTTATTCACTCAAAATAGTAAGTGTAAGTACGGAAGTACGTGGATTGGAACACACTCTGAGACTTTCTGGACTTGATCAATTATCTTTTAAATTGACAAACATCATCTGTGTGATTCATGGCGCGATTTAAATAATAATAATATTTGTCTCTCTCCGTTGACTACCGTTCATATTTTTTCCGAAACAAGGTCCCATGGTGGTCCACCGGAAGGGGCGGGACTTCACCTCTCTATAAAGAAGGAGAAAAGATGGACAAAACATGTGGATGCAGGCAAATACCTGTACATACCTTTACACACACAGATGCCTCACCTTATCAGCAAACCCAATTTGTCCCAGCAGCAGCTGCAGGACACCAACCAGCAACAAGCAGCTCTTTGAATGAACTGTGACAAGGTGTTGTTCTTTCCCCCCTCCCTCTGTCCTCTGTCTTCCGGGAACACTAATAGGCTCCATGCAGGGTAATGTGACCAATTGAATCATCCTCGCCCCGGAGCTGGAAGCTGCAGATCGGAGGAGCAGAGAGCGCCGCGCTCAGTCTGCCTCCCACATCAAGGAAAGCTCTCGGGGTAACACGATCACTTTTTGCTTGGGATTCCTCTGGGATTTTACACCCTGTCCTTCGAGGAACTAGTGGAACTAATTCCATCTGCCTCGGCCCCTTTTCCCACTTGGCAGACCTCAAACCAACTCTTAGGTGAAAAGGTCAGAGGGCCCCTGTTTAGCCCTCACTGCAGCTCTAGGTGAGTACAATCTCCAGCATGTGATGCTGGGCAGAGCTGAGGCACTGATACCCGGAGAATCAGCTGTGATCTGATCAGTGTTGGCGAGTTCTTAAGGAGCCTCAGCACTGTAACTTGTTGGATCCATGGACTTGTCAGATGACATCAATTATGTGCACTGTATAGACTTTTTAAATTACAATAAATGCAGTAAAGAAAAACTTTTTATCAGCTAAACTGTTTCTGCAACCCAGAGGTGTTAGACGGACTGTGGCTAATCCAGGTTGTAGACGACAAGCATGGACACAAGGGCATCTGAAAGTCAAGACAACAAACATGTTCATTTTTATCAATACAATAACACATGACAGCTGCAGACTGAATGTTACATAAACCCCTCTGTACCCCTCCGAGCAGGTGATACAGAGACATTTCCACTGACTTAACTCTCTTAACTTCGACATTAGCACAGATCGCTTAGAGATGGGAAAATGGCTGACTAAGCACCGTCACGCGTAGCCATCATTATGAATACAGTAAGTCTAAGTATTCCACCAGCCTCGGGGACTTCTCCCTCCTCACAGCAGTTACATAAAGTCTTGTTTGTTTGAGTCATCATACACAAGGAGGAAAAGCTGTTAAAGTCTTTATATAAGTTAATTACCTTCATGGAATAATACCTAAAGTTGAAGTTATAGATTCCACATTGTACTTAAATATAAGTGAGGATGTGTTCACAGTCAAGTATCAAAACTGTGCAGATGTGAAAGTCAGCAAAAACACAGTAAAGGAACATCCCCGCTAAGCATCCCATGATTGATCGTATACTTTAGTACCGTACTTTTCTCTGATTTTAAACATTTATAAAGTTCAAAATTCCTAATATGAGCTGAAAAAGAACTCTCTACTATCAGCGAGACAGACGGACATTATTGAAGATGCATGATTCACACGCTGCAACTTAATCTGGTGTGTATGCAAAACCAGGATATAACACAGCTCGATGAACGGTGTGTGAACTGTGAAGGTGTCTGTTTTTGAAGGTTTAGACTTAAATGACCAGCACCACACACACACACACACACACACACACACACACACACACTGCAGACGGATTTGTGTCTTTGTCACTACCCTGTCTCTGAAAAATTAAGTTTATATACGACTCATTTGCATCTGCAAATTAGTTTTGAAGGGAACATAATGCCCCCCGAAATTACAATGAGGAAGCAAATATTTACAAAGTCACATTCATCTTAAAAGCTTTATTTACATTTTCAGCTGGATTTGATTTCTAATTGTAAAGACATTATTTTTATTTTAAAACATTCAGCATTGGTTTAGGTTTTAGATAGATCTTTCACTAACCAGAATGTTTTTGTAGCCTAAACGTAGCCACACGAGGGACACTCAACACGAGCACCTGTCTGAGCTCCTGTACGCCCACGATTCCCCCCGACCACCCCCAACACCAATACAACACTTCCTGTACTGATTCACCAAATCCATAAATCCATTCAGTAATGCTTAGACATAGTTTTAGGAGACAATGTTGCACTTTCAACTTGCAGTTTGTGAAACTAAAGCAGCTGAAATGTTCATATAGTGGGAATACACTTTATGCAGAGAGAATTATCATATTATTATTATTATACAAGAGATTACATTAGAACAATTAATGAACATCATCACAATTTTAAGCCATAAAAATCTTGAGAACCATATAGGTAACAGTATAGGAGGCTTTGTATGTGATCATACTGTACAATATTTTAGTATCGACCACATTACCGGTGTCACCTAACTTTATACTTACTGGTATATGGTGCCAGTTTTATACGAAACAATATGTTTTATGTGCTGTTTATGTGCGTACAACATGTCGTATACATGTAGAGATACAAATAGATATACTACTGATGATACTGCTACTATCATTATCAGCCTTTTTATTAGTAGTAATTATATTTCTGTTATTATTGCAACTATTATTACTGATATTTCTATTATCACTCTATTACGTCCACCACTATTGATTATTGTTATTAGTCCTATTTGTATTACTACTATAGTACTATTACTACTATTACAGCTGTTGCGCTATTATTGTGGTTGCTGTGCATCTCTCTCTCTCTCTCTCTCTCTCTCTCTCTCTCTCTCTCTCGCTCTCTCTCTCTGATGGCCGCCCACCCAGAGCCTGGTTCTGGTTCTGGTTCTGGTTCTGGTTCTGCCTGAGGTTTCTACCTGTTAAAGGGAAGTCTTTTCTTGCCGCTGTTGCTCATGATGGGGGATCTCTTCTTGGGTTTCTAGATTATAGAGTACGGTCTAGACCTGCTCTATATGAAAAGCGTCTTGAGATAACTTCTCTTATGATTCATACAAAGCATTAAATTGGACATTGTATAAATATTATCCTGTACTAACTGAATTAGACCCGTGTGCTTGTTGTACATGAACACGCTGGTCTATTACTCTGTATGAAGAGCTCTAATGGCCTGTGTGCTGACTGACTGATCCAGTGACACAACTGACAGCACATGGCTCTCATGTGACGACCTTTAGCCTGCCTCAGCACAAAGACAAACTTCTTACCAAAATCAACTACATATTCACCCAACACACTCCTCATCACCCTGCAATTGCTTCAGCTTATGCCCCAGATAAGTGCTCAGTTGGTTGGCTTCATAGATGAACACAGAAAGTGGTCTGTCCTTTGTTAATGGCGATTACTCAACATATTAAAGAATGGTATTTATTAGTCAATGGGGACACAAACCAAGTAACTTTTTCATTAGTGTGTTTAAAGTTCAGACTGGTTGAATGCTTTATAAACTATCCAGTATTTGAATCCTATGCTAATCTATGAAGTCAAATCTCTCACTCTCCCTGCTTTTTGTATTTGAAAGCTATGCAAAGTTCACAGCAAATGCATCAGAAGAAGTTGCAAGTGCATAATAAGTGCGTGCGTAAAATGATAGTGAATGTATATTGTAATTGGGGAACAAGATGAGTGGAGAGCCATGCAGTGCAGTAAGTTTAAAGCTCCCTGCAGATGAAAGACGCATTCCTACTCTGCATGTCGCTGTGTTCCTCAGACAGATTCCCAGCTGGGACCTGCTCTAATCTCCTGGCAACAATATTGACATAGAAATAGAAACTCTGACGAGTACAGGACTCTAGCTGTCTGCCTGTCAGGACTGCCTTCACATACATCTGGTGTTCGGAGTTCCTCTACAAACATATGTCCTGTTTGAATTAGATAGCCTACATACAGCTTAACCTTGGGATTTAAAGGAACGTTCCACATTTTGGGAAATATGATGATATGATGTTTACTGTTTTACCCAGACTTAAATAAAAAAATGGATATCAACATCATCAGGATTTGTTTAGCCTAGCTTAGCTACTAGCTACTGCTAACCTAGATCCATCAAAATGGAAAAGGACAAGGTTGGTCCTGTTGGTGCCACTACAGGAATGGCCAATTAGGCACTAAAATCAGACGGTTTCATCACTTTGGGATCAACAGTGCAGATGTGTGGACCGAGACTCAAGTCATTAATCTGATGAGACTTTAACTCAACATAGACTTTAACACAATGACTCAGATTTTATCCTTTTGACGTGTAATGACTTGATATCCTCCCCAAGTTACTAATAATAAATATAACAGTATTATTTCAGAAAATTTGTTACTACTGTTGCTTAGGGTTAAAGTTTAAGTCTTGGATTGGACATGGGACTTGTTGGTCTTCACTTTATAGCCTAGACTTGACACTAGCTCTGACTTTTACCACCTCTGCAAGAATGTGCTCGGCACATTTCATGACAGTCCTCCTAGAAGATTATAGGATTAATTGTGTGCAATGTTGTGGTGGGGTCAAAGGGAAGCTTGTGAAGTGTCAAAAATGGAAAGGGTTCATTCTTTGTGTAGCATGTACATGCATTCATCCAATCTGCCCATTTTTCATAAAGATTTCTGTACAGTTGCTGCATATTTTTGAAAAGTATAATTTGGGATTTAAAAGTAACAAGACTACAGCCATGCTAGTGCTAGTCTGACTCACTGGATGTAGACTGGGGGTATAAGGCTGCGTAAGTCATGTGGCATTGTCTTCCCCTTCCACTGTCTATTTTGCAAGGGTATTGTTGCTGCATCTTGTGCTTCGTGCCGCCCAGGGCTGGCTCGAGCCCTTTTAGTGCCCTCTGCGAAATTCAGATTTATTTATTCATTCATTTTTTCCCCCAGAAGGTGGCACCCTAGGCGACCGCCTATATGGCCTATGTCTTAAGCCGGCCCTGGTGCCGTCCAAGACGATTGTGATTGGTTTAAAGAAATACAAACAAGTGTGTGGAAGCGGATCTTTCTCTAGCTGACACAGAGCTGTGGAGATAGGTCTGGCTATGTGAGACAATGGTGCTTTGTGCTTAATGCTGATGTACAGCAGGTTATGTTTACCACATTCACCATCTTAGTTTAGCATGTTAGCATGCAAACATTTGCTAATTAGCATTAAACTGTACAGCTGAGGCTGATGGGAATTATTTTTGCAGGTATTTGGTCATGAACCAAAATATTGGAAGCATTGAAATTTTGACCTGATGATGGCGCTAGATGAAAAGTCACCAAAGTTGTTACATTTCATCCTTAGCAAGCCTCCAGGAAGAACGCCGGGCTTTGAAGCAAACCTTCATAGTGGCCAAACGGAGGTACTACACCTTCCGTGTCCGCACGTTGATGCCATTGGGCCCAAAAATACTTTTTCCCCATAGACTTAAATTGGGAAAGAGACGTCTATGACTCAGAGGATCATTTTTTTTTTTTTAGGTAAATCACCTCCCCAGTGTGAACACTCTAATAGTCCTTATTTAAATCATTAGGTCCTAAAAGTTGTAAAATGCACGAATAGCTGAATCCAGAGTTATTTCCCTTCCTCCGTTCATGTGAATGAGACCCAGACTGAGCCTGGAGCGAGGGCTGGGAGGCGGAGTTAAAGGAAACACTACTGCGCCTGTTCTATGGGCCCAATGGATGAGGAAGATCGCAGGAAGATCCGAGTAATTTTATGCTTGGAAGTCGAGTTTTTTTTTGCTTCAACTTTAATAGGAATGAACGGGGCCCTGCCTCGATGCTGTTCTCTTTATACATCCATGATCCTGAGGACCTACACAAAATTTCATGACATTCCATCCAACAGCTGTTAAGACATTTCAGTCTGGACCAAAGTTAGATAATGAAGGCTGATTTGCACATTAATTATTGACGACACAGGTAATGACAGAAGCATAAAACCAAGTCAATATAGTTTTAGCAGGTAGCATTGGAGCTACAGTATTTCCAGAGCAGCTGACTGCAGCTACTCGTATCATCAGCCCTGTCCACATTGCCAAGTTTGAGCAGCTCTCTTAACTGTGAGCTAACTAGCTAACAGGTTACAATGTGTAAATCAGACAGCATTGACATTGTTTGAAGCTTCACTTTTGACATTGCTAGGCAAGTTTTCCCCCTACTTTCAGTCTTTTTGCTAAAATGGCGAGCACATCTTAGATCTATACCCCTGTACTGGACTGACAGAGATGAAACTGATATTGATATTGACTGATGCAGTCTCATGAAATATCTCTTGGTGTCTTTTATCATTTCATTTCAGGATCATCTTGACTTACTGTGCTTGAGATCCACCTGCAAGCATGACAACCAAATCCAATAGCAGCGTTCTGGGTGGCAAGGCTTCCTCCTCCCCTCTCTTGTCCTCTCCACCCCGCCAACGCCTGGTCACCAAAGACGGACACTGTGCCCTGCGTCCACCTATGTGCTCTTCAGGCTCGTGGCGCGGGGCCTTGGGCAGAGCCTGGTTGCTGGCCCTGCAGGACCTGTGGGGATTACTGGTGGGTCTGCGCTGGAGATGGGTCCTGCTTGCCTTCTGCGCCTCCTTCCTGGCCCACTGGCTGCTGTTTGCCTGCATGTGGTACTTGCTGGCCCACCTCAACGGAGACCTGGCTGTGCAGGATCATGACGCCCCCCCACAGGGACATGTGGTTTGTGTGAAGCACATAACTAGCTTCACTGCTGCCTTTTCCTTCTCCCTGGAGACACAGCTGACCATCGGCTACGGCACCATGTTCCCCAGTGGGGACTGTCCGAGTGCCATAGCACTGCTGGCTGTGCAGATGCTGCTGGGGCTCATGCTGGAAGCATTCATCACAGGTACAACTCTCCTATTCCTAAAGCCTTCTTTCCACAAAACTCAATTCTGAGGTCACAGTCTCAATTGTAAGTGTAATGCACACACTGGAAAACTGGAGCTAAAACTGAAGCTAATTACCGTATACTGGCCAAAAATGAAGATTTTTTCAGGATGTTACATTTGAAAAAGTGGGAGTTGTTTTGAGTGTTGAGTCAAAGTCTATTTCCCCATCGATTTGTTTTTCCCCTTCAATCATTATAGGCCCAAATCCCAACCAGTCATCTTCTGTGGTGCTTAACCTCAACCAAACCTTCCCTTACCTTAACCCCACCAGTTATCTCATAAACACCTGGCCATGGATTGACCTAAAAGCTTCAGGAAAACAAGGGGGAACATTTTTTAAAGAGGAAACAGAAATCAACGTAAGACCTGTCCTTGTGTTACAGAGTGGCCTATCACATTAAGATAGTGTTGCTCTATCTGTTGTTTGTAGCCTAAATAATTGGGAAGGGAGAAATTAAAGTTTATGAAGTTTTTCAAAGCTTTTGATGCAGACTTAATGTGACATCTGCTGGGCAACCCTTGGTATTGCATTTATATGAAAGGATTAAATCCAAGACTATGATGAAACCGTGAGTTATTAGAAAAGTAGTCCCAAAGCTGCCATTTAAATACTTTGTTCAGTAAACAATGTATTATAAAAAAAAAACACTTTTAAACAGAGTGTACAGCCCTGCTTTTAAATAGTGTCATAGCTTTTTCCAAACTATCATGAAACCTCTCTGATGTGAGAGTGATGTAACCAGTCTCAGTATGACCGCATTGTTTCTTCAGTCCTGGCTACAGCCTTGGTAATGAAGACGTTATGTTAGAATTGTGCAATTATCTCTGTCATCTCTGACATCCTCATCAGAGGTGATCAGAAAAGTGATGGAAAGTAACTAAGTAGATTAACTCAAGTACTGCACTTAAAGCTGTAGTAGGCAGAATGTTTTTGGCATCATTGGGCAAAAAAAACATAATAACCTTTCAGCATATAGAGAAAACTAGACTTCTGCACCTCCTCCTGGCTCTGTTTTCAGGCTTTAGAAAATCTAGAGGAGACTTTGGCCAATCACAGGTCATTTCAGAGAGGGAGCGTTTCTATTGGCTTTGCTCTGGCTGGTGGGCGGTGCTTGGTATTTCCTCAGCAGATCTCAACATGGCTGCCGGACCACAAACTTTCTTTGTAATGTTACTAATATAACATTACAACACCTCTGCTGTTAATGAAGACAATGAATAGTTTACAGAATGGATGTCTGTCCCCTACACAAGTATTTCATACATATTTATGCATTTATTCACTCTAGTTCTTCAGTTTCAGTGACTTAGTTAAGTCTGGAATAGATTGGCGCTCTCTGTTTTCCTTCTGTTTCTAGCAGCTTGTTTGCTCATAATCACTTACTGGTAGGCGAGGCAGGTACTGGTGGTTCAGTAGAGATATCTAAGGTGCTCACTTTACCCTCAATATATTGTTAATGTGCCTGTTAAGATGATTAGTTCATGTAGTTAAGATTAGTTAACATGAGTTTAGAGAGATATCTCTACTGAACCACCAGTACCTGCCTTACCTGCCAGTAAATGATTATGAGCAAACAAGCTGCTAGAAACAGAAGGAAAACAGAGAGCGCCAATCTATTCCAGACTTAACTAAGTCACTGAAACTGAAGAATAAGAGTGAATAAATGCATAAATATGTATGAAATACATGTGTAGGGGACAGACATCTATTCCGTAAACTATTCATTGTCTTCATTAACAGCAGAGGTGTTGCCCTATAGGTTGGAAACCATTGGACAAAACAGATGAACTAGCTCGACCTCAAGCAGATACAACAGTAGGATGCTGCGTACACACTGCTGTATCAGAATGGACAATCTGATAATGTTTTATAGAATAATGTATCAGTCACAACAAGTACTTTTAAATACATACGTTTGTACTTTTGCTTATTCAATTTTGAATGCAGGACTTAAAGTTAGAAAAGGACTTAGTAGCAGGACTTAGTTAAAAAGTTAAATTGTACATTTTTAGAGCAGCTGCCCAGTTGACTATTGATAAGCAGGGTAAAGAAAATAACATTTAGCATTTACAGGTAGATCACATGTAGCTATATTGAGCTGTAGCTCAGGAGGTAGAACGGGTCGGCAATTAATGGTAGTGTTGGTGGTTTGACCTTGAGCAAGTCACTAAAGCCCAAATTACTCCCAATGTAAAAAATCATTGTAAAAGTCACTTCCACAAAAGCCACAAAGCAGTCAACAAATCAAAATCAAAGACAGAACCATATTATCAATTGTGCTAGTTACATTTGGTATCTATTCATTTTGAGCCTCTAGAACATTTTGTGCTTTACCTCTGCTGCTACGGTCAGAGCCTGATTTCTTGTGCTGCGATGTCCTGCAAAGCAGCATGAGACAAACATGTTTACCCCAACAAGGTGAAAACATTTCCTCATCATATTATATTGTCTTTACCTTCAGGTGCATTTGTAGCCAAGATTGCACGTCCCCAGAAGCGAGCGGGAGCCATCCAGTTCAGCCCCCAGGCGGTGGTGGGCCAACACCAGGGCCAGAAGTGCCTCATGCTACGAGCCACCAACTTGCTGCAGCGACCCCTGATGGACGTAAAAGTGAGTGCCGTGCTCTACGAGGAGCATGAAGGTCAGGCCCTGCACCAGACCTCTCTGGACTTCCACTTGGATCATCTAGGCCAGCAACCCTGTCCCTTCTTCATCTTCCCACTCACGTTTTACCACCCCCTGGACCGCCAAAGCCCCCTCTACCCCACCCTGTGTGAGGGCACATCCAACCACTTTGAGTTGGTGGTCTTCCTGTCGGCCTTGCAGGAGGGAACTGGCGACTCCTGCCAGAAGAGGACCTCCTTCCTGCGCCAAGAAATCCAGTTTGACCGTCGCTTTGTCCCGGCCTTGGGGCTGGATGCTCGGGGGAGATACATGGTGAGCACCCAGCACTTTGACACGGCCCACTCAAAGGACTGTGTGGTGCAGATCAACGGTGATGGCAGCAACGACAGGATGGAGTAAGAATGCTGGGGGTACATGATTTAATTTGGTAAATTTGAATTTATGTCTCAACATTTGAAATTAAAATGTATATCAGACATGGGTGCTGCTTCGGACTGCCTCAGTTTCTCCCTCCAATCACTTGGAGTCCCTCGTGCAACAACCAGGGTATTATCCCCCACTGGTTTCCCACCCATCAATACATCAAGTTGGGTTGGTTGGAACGCCTGGCCAGCAGGGGGCACCGCTTACGGAACTGAGTGTGAACAAATATTGTTTATTACAAGTTGGGTTTTATTTTTGTCACTCTGGTCATTGGTCATGATATCATACTCTTAATAATAGCTGAGGTCTCAGAACGTGGTTACATCACTAAAAATATGTCCAGCAGGGCAAGAAACACAGGCAGTGAGATGATCAGACAGGATGGGAACAATGCTATCATACCTGATAGAACTGATGGCCAGAGATAGAAAAGTAAAACCCAATATCTAATAAACTGCAGTCTTTTAAATTCAATCAAAATTGATTTGCATGTCTTTATTCTTACTGTTCATGTAAGGATTTGTAACTGGATCGAGGATCGAGGATGATCAAGCTATATTTGTGGTGGCACAATCAATTTCAAATTCCGTTCCAGTAATCAATGTTTTATTATTAACACTGAATCAAATGTTTAACGTGAAATTTATCTTTCATAGAGATAGACCCACAGAGATTTTTCACCAACTCTTTTTAGTGAGACTGCGGTGTCTTTCAGCTTATTGTTTTGGTTTTACAACACACTTGGTGTTTAGTTTAATCTCGCATCAAACTGGTTTCCAGCAGCAGCAAGCAGCTGTTTTTGTCACAAAAAAAAACCCTGTAAAATCCCACAGTTCACTACCTGCTCAGCAGCAAACAGCAGACGGACACACGAGGACTAGACCAGCTGGTGAGCATTAAAGAGCCAGATATTTCCCTCAGGAGTTGGAAGAGACCAAAAACAAGTCAAGTCAATTTTATTTATACAGCCCAATTCCACAAATCACAAATTTGCCTCCTGGCTTTACAGTCTGCATTACACCCTCTGTCCATAGACCCTTGCTTTGGATAGGAAAAACTCTAAATCTAAAAAAACTTTTTAACGGGGAAAAAATTTTAGAAACCTCAGGGAGAGCTACTGAGGGAGGATCCCTCTCCCAGGACAGACAGACGTGTAATAGATGTCGCATATACAAAATAAACAACAAAATAAAATTACAATATGGACAATCAAGAACATGAGATATAGAATGTATATCACATATATGAAGAAAATGAATCCAGGAGGATGTCAAGCAGCTTCCAGGTATCACTAAACAGACCTTGAGCAACACGACCTCCTCTCAACCTGGACAGAGGACAGACTACACAAACACACAAGAAGCAAAACTAAAACACATCATTTACACATGAGAGAGAGAGAGAGAGAGAGAGAGAGAGAGAGAGAGAGAGTTACACCAAATTCACACCAGAGCAGCGGTGAAGTGCGGCCTGCGGCGAGCTGCCATGCAATGTCTGTGAAAATCTGCGGCAGCCGCTCCGAGCTCAGCGAAGTGCAGCCAAACTAAATGTTCGGGGTGGTTTAACTTTTAGTAGGGAACTGCAGACAGAGAGCATCTGCAGCCAATCAGGACACAGATCCTGTGACTCCTGTGTTGATCTAGTTACAAAGAATTTCTTCCTGCCTGAAACATATGAACACGCCGCCCGGTGGCAGAAAAGTGTAATTATTGCGGCGAACTGTACCTCGCCGCTGCCTGGTGTGAATCCAGCATTGGAGACTTAGAGAGACGAGGAGAGACTGAATCTCCTGGAGGACAGAGATCCAAATCCAACATGTGAAATGAGGTATGACAGCCAGGACAGAGACAGGTCCCAGGACGGCCGATGGTCCAGCACGGACAATAGACAAAGAGGCACACTGTGCTTGTGGGACACAAACCAATAGGGGGTTATTGAGAAGCATTGGTTTTCTGAAAGTTAATGTAATTCTCGTCGGCAGGACTAACAGGACTATAACTACTAGGCTTCAGTTATACATATACTGTCGGTGTCGGCTCCCAGCGGGGACCGATGGAGCAGCAGGTGAGACTGCTCCTGGCCGGAGGAGGAGCCACTGCTGCCGGCCGTGGAGCTCTCCACCTCCTGCCAGAGCTCCGTCCAGCAGATCGAAGGCGGCAGCGAAGCATGAAATGAGTCTGTCCGTGGCGGGTCGGTCGCTGACGGAGGCCCCGCTGGAGTCAGCTGAAGATGTTTCTGGTGTGATTTCATGATTTCATTGATTCAGAGCAGAATCGGACCCGGTGGTACCGATGACAAGCATTAAGAATAACTATATAGAAACAGCCAATCTCCTCGCTGATGGTCTTTTTTTTACTTCTGTAGGTCATATAGAGGGATCAGGATTAAACTGAGACTGTTTCATAACCAGTTATATTTAAAAGTTCCTCACAGTAACTTGAAGCTCAGTGAGAGTGAATATTGGATTTCCATTCATCAGTTGGACACAAGGACGACTCCACATGAATGATAATGTTGCTCTGATTTATTAATAACATGCTAATATGTGACAGCTTGCTTTTCTGCCTCAAAGTGCTGCCAAAAAAAAAAAGAAGCTAAATATAGCTTCAAGAAAAATGTGATGTCATCTCAAAGCCCCCATGTGTATTTGAACATTTCTGACATTGTTGACAATAATACGAATGATGCTATGATCACATAAAAATGTTACACACAGGCGGTTTTAGGAAAACAAACATGGATTTATTTCCAATTGATTTAATTTGATTTGAATGAACATGATTTGCATGCTCCTCTCAGTCCCTGTGTGTCTCAGAAAGCTGTATCTGACTTTGAAGAATGAATCTGAAATGCTTTATGCCATCACAGTTTTAACTTGAAATTTGCATACCTGAATTTATGGAAATTTAGTTTGATCAATCACAAACAATTATTTTCCCAAACTTCACAAACAAGTTAAGAATATGGATTCAATTCAAAGTTACCCATGTAGTGTGTATGCTGGCACAGATATCATCCCACAGGCTAACAGGTAGTGTGGCAGATATAGAACGAGCTATATGACAGGAGCAATGATGAATGGAAACCAGACAGATGGAGTTCTAACTTCCACACGTTATGCCACATTTGAATGCTCCCTGAGGCGACATGGTGGTGCACTGGTTAGCATGAAGGTTCTGGGTTTGACCCTGGCAGACCGGCCGGGGTCTTTCTGTATGGAGTTTACATGTTGTCCCTGTGTCTGCGTGAGTTTCCTCAGAGTGCTCCGGTTTACTCCCGCAGTCCAAAGACACGCAGGTTAGGTTCATTGTTGACTCTAGATGTCCCGTAGGTGTGAATGTGAGGGTGAATGGCTGTCTGTCTCTATGTGTCAGCCCTGTGATAGTCTGGCGACCTGTCCAGAGGTACCTGACCACCCCCCACCAACACTGAGTCTATAGATATACTTGTGGCCCCGTCTGCACAGTGATGTTTTGGGCTAAATTGGACTTACTGACTGAGATCTCTTGGACACTTCTGTCTTACCTACTGTCATCATGTTGAGTCTGCATGGGCTCTGGCCCATCAGGTGATAACATGTGCTGTAAAATGGAGAGATTACAGCGTAACAGAGAGAGAGAGAGAGGTGAAAGGATAAAAGAGGGTAAAGGTTGACATAGATAGATTATCTGAACATTTCCAGACATTTGGGTTCAGCCAATGCTACCATGGTCACCACATTAGTTAGTAGTCAGCGGAGGTTGATGGGGATATCATTAGTTTTGCAGGTATTTGGTCAGAAACCAAAGTACTGGACAAAGAGAAATGTTGTCCTCATGATGGAGCGAGAGGAAAAGTCAGCAGGATTCATCCTCTGGGGAACACGAATGCCGGTACAAGATTTCACAGAAATCCATCTAATAGTTGTTGAGATATTTCAAATCCACCGACTGAACAAATTAAAACCCTATATAGCGTTCCAGTAGAAATGTATGTGATTTGTAGTGAATGTTTTAAACACTGTTATGGTCTTTAAACCTGTTGTGGATTTCATGGCATTTGATAATTTAATTGGTGTAGTTCAACAATACATTACACAGATGGATTATATTTTTTATGACACTGGAGTGAATATTTTCCACTTAAGAGAACAATTTTAGTCACAGAAGGTCATTTTACGTTAACAAGCATCAGCGCCAGCCCTGTAAAACTCAGCATGGCATTAGTAGGTATGGCAGGTAGGCTATATTGAAAGTGTTGAAAGAGCAGGTACCAATGAGGAAGGGATACAAGGCAATGACTCCTCTGTCATCCCTTTAAAGGGGCATCCTCTACTGATGTTTGTGGACCAGCACCAGAAGGTTTACACTGTAGACATCAACATGAGCTGACAATCACAACATTGGTTGTAATTTTCATTGGAGGTCTTTTGGAACAAAGACATCCATAAAGTGAGCTATCTAACATTAGACTGACATATGGCTCAGTAGTGACTGATAGAATGATACTGACAGCTCATTGATTTGTAGATTAATGCCTTTAGAAATCATTGCCTAAATCATTATGTGAAGCCAAAATCAATGTATTATGTTCATTTTTGTACAATAATAAATGTCTTGATTTAGGAAAGAAATTTAGGTCAGGAAGCAGCCTAAGTGTTGTAGTAAATGTGTGTTTGTATTTGGGGTATTTTCCCTTTAAAGGCTGTTGATATGAAGAGAATCACTATGTTATCTATATGGTTTAAAGAAATCATTAAGACATAGGAAAGGAAATGTTCCACAGATTTGATTGTGAAGGATGAGATCTCAGTGTATCTCACATGCTTCAGTGCCTTTGTACAGTGTACATTCCATGAAATAAATATTTTCTAAACAAGCTTGGAAGTGACCGTTATTTCATTTAGCTTCTGGACTCCATGAACTCTGACACCACCGAACCCCAACAGGCAGCCCGGCCCGCCAGAGCCACATGTCTGGCCTGCACCGACCCAGTGAACGCACCTGTCATGACGTGGAGTAAAGTGCAGGCTGCTCTACTTTATTTTGACCTCATCCAACAACATACACTTGATCCACACTGTACACATTGTCTAAATAGTGCCGGACTACACAGCTCAGCTGCTGTAATATTACCAGTAAGTCACAGATAATCAATCATTTGTGGAGAGCCTATGAGGTCATAAGTTGTCTCCTTTTCCTTGCCGTTATATGTTTTACTGTAATGTAGTTTTAAATTGCCAGGTGGCGTTTCTAAACGATGTTGCGTAGTCAGTGTTTGTGAACACCGCTCCATTCCCTCAAGTTACTACTAACTCGAGGGAACGAGTTCCCTAACTTGAGGGCACAAATTAATAAAAATGTTCTCCTCGGGGTCTAGGAGGGTTCCGCAGTAATGGCAAAATTACTTGCCAAAAAAAAGTGTGAAGAAGCAGCAGGTATGACAGGCGAATGTATAAAGATGAGGAGCTAGACAGACCATTAAAGCTGAAGTAGGTGAGATTGGAGCAAACATGATAAAAAAAAGTTATTTTTATAAAACGGTTGCTATATCGTGACAGTAGTACATGAAACAGCTAACCTGAAAAAAATCATGTGCCTCTGTGTCCTCGGCATCTGCAAGATTTCACATACTGGAGGAAAACAAGCAGTAAGAGCTGATCTGAGGTCTGCTGTCCAGCTGACGTCTATGAGAACCGGCTATCAATCACTTGCGAACTCCAACCAAATGGTCAAACTATGCAGCGCTGATCAAATATGAATCAATATTCTGTTACGTTAATGCCTATTTCTACCCTCAAATGTTTTCAGAATCATCTTGTAGTGCACGGTTTAGCTGTAAAATGAGAACGTTTGTGACACGGCCGCCATTGTAAAATCTGGTGAAGGAATGCCAAGTTCTGGTCACATGACCGGAGCACAGCCAATAGGAACGCTCTCTCAATGAAATAACCTGTGATTGGTCAACGTCTCCTGTCACAGGCTAGATGTTTTAAAGCCTGAAAACAGAGCCATTATGAGGTGCACAAGTCTAGTTTTCTCTCAGAACACTTGAATTACAATATGCTGAAAGGTTATTATGGAACTTTTGCCCAATGATGCCAAAAATATACTGCCTACTACAGCTTTAAATAAAACCTACTGTAGCGGCTCAGTTTTAAAGCTGGAGTGAAGATACTGGTATCATATGAAACTAGGCCACCTGATGTGGGTGTGGATGAGGGGGTCTGTCCCCCTGTCCATTATTCCTAATAGCTGGCCTGACAACCTCAGACCAATCAGAACTACTACTAGTGTTGGAGCAACAATGAAATATCATTTATTGTAATTTTATTTTTTTTAAAGCTAGGCACTGATAATTAATCTGTGACCACAGATGTAGAAACTAAAACTAGAGTCAGAACCCTCTTTGAGAGCACTACTGTACATAAGTGAAAGATGACCGTCTTTTATTTTGAAATGTGTGAGCGGAAGCAGTGTCGGTGGTGTGCGGTCGCTTAGCGACAGATTGGTACTAGAGACTAGAGACGGCTGTCAGGCTCCATTCCTCCTCCAGTCTCCGTCAACAGCGTGCTATCCTCCACCATGGCGTCTGATGAGCTCGCTAGGAAGCTGCAGTCACGACTGGCCGCTACGCAGGATGCTGAGCCGAGGCCGGAGCCAGACCACAACCAGAACCAGTACCAGAACCAGAACAAGAGCCCGAGCCCGAGCCCGGTCCCGAGCCCGGTCCGACCCAAACCGCAGCAAGAGGCCGAGGCAGCCTGCGGAGACTCGTCCTCCGAGCTGTCCGCCAAGCTGACCCGCAGGCAGGACATCAACGAGGGCACCGCAGCTCCGAGACTCACCCGGGTCTTCAACCCCTACACGGAGTTCAAGGAGTTCTCCCGCAAGCAGATCAAGGACATGGAGACCATGTTCAAACGGTAACGATGCTTTCTTTTGTCCTTTTTACACGCACGAAGCGGCGGTCACGACTTGTTTCCCCGGTAGTAGTCGTGGTTGACCGCGGGCTGAGTGGAGCTGCTGATGGGATTAAGATGCTGCTGAAGCTGCAGGCTGTCTCACCACAGACCGGTTCTCCCGCTGCTGCTCACCGGAGGCCCTCTTCACCGTCAGCGGGCTGTTAGTGCTTGTTAGTAGGCCCACTGACCATCTGATCCATGCGGTGCTGTGTCGTGATCACAACAGCAGAGCCCTGCGGGCTGGTAGACATGCCGGGGTGGCACCCATCATAGCACCCATCACAGCACCCATCACAGCACCCATCATAACACCCATCATAACACCCATCATAGCACCCATCATAACACCCATCATAGCACCCATCATCATAACACCCATCATAGCACCCATCATCATAACACCCATCATAACACCCATCATAGCACCCATCATAACACCCATCACCCATCATAGCACCCATCATCATAACACCCATCATAGCACCCATCATCATAACACCCATCATAGCACCCATCATCATAACACCCATCATAGCACCCATCATAACACCCATCATAACATCATAACACCCGTCATCCCATCATAGCACCCATCATAACACCCATCGTCCCATCATAACTCCCATCATAACACCCATCGTCCCATCATAACACCCATCATAACACCCATCGTCCCATCATAACACCCAAAGCAACAACCATCATATCACCCATCATAACACCCATCATCCCATCATAGCACCCATCATAACACCCATAATAACACCCATCATAACACCCATCATAGCACCCATCATCCCATCATAGCACCCATCATAACATCCATCATAGCACCCATTATAACACCCATCATAACATCCATCATAGCACCCATCATAACATCCAGGGGTTCCACAACCGGCCAGACTGGACAGGGCAGTGGAATCAACCAAAAATATGTAGTTATCTGTCATTAGATGAAGAAATGAACGTGGAACAAGTGAATCTTTAAATGAGTAATCCATCATCAAAATAGCTGCAGCTTGATTTTTTTAAAAATCGATTTATTAATCGACTAATCATTTCATTTATTTCAGAGAACAGACCTACATGAACATTCCTTGTTTTCCTTGTTGCTCGTTAAATGCTTTAATGACATTATATTACAGTATATCATATTATTATCACAGGCTGAAGATGCCTGGTCAGATCTCCACACTGAGAGGTAAAGTAGAGATAAAAAGTCAGGGACAACAGAATGATTAAACCTTTTTTGTCTGTTTTGCTGTTGTTCATTTCCCTGATGCTGTCATATATTTCTCTCAGGGTTATTGAGCTGCATGCTATAAGTTTCCGTTTGTTTGATTGTCAACTGTTGGTGTTGCCGATACTGACTTGTATTATTGAAGTGCAGAAGGCATCGTTGGACAGTAATGATGTGTTCAGTCTCCAGTATGAGTAACACAGGGGAATGGTCTGATATGACTATTGCTGAATATTCAGAGGAATGCATGGATGGTATTAAAGCTTTTCTATATTATATTATTTCTATAATAATCTGTCCTGGAGTAAATCTGATGTACATGAGAGAAAAATGAGTTAGCTCTTGTGTGTGAGTGTAAAAATCTCCAGGATCATAGCCTCCATAGTCCTTCATACATGATGTTAGTGCTGTGGCCATCTTTGAGAGTGAGGTAACTAACTGGGGTTTGAACCATTCAGCTGGGTGTTCATGACACAGTTTAGGTCTCCTCCAAGAATTATATAATGTGTGTCTACATTTGGTATAGAGGATAGAGGCGTAGTCATAAATTTGGCGTCATCAAAATGATGGGGCATATACACATACTAATATAACTGGTATATGAAAGAGTCTGCCAGAGATGATGATAACACGTCCATTACGATCAGGCGCTATTTTTCAGGTGTAAACTGAAGCTTTTTTTTTTAAATGTTCAAAGCTGTTCCTCTGACCTGGAGTTAAATAATGTATGGAACACCTGTCGTCTACATCGCCAAACAGAAAGTCCATACTGTGGTATCTTAAGACTTTGAAAGCCTCTGCTTATATTGGATTTTGAGGTGTTATCAAAACAACAATAAGTAAGGACCAACTCTCATACAGTATGTAGTTATCTTATATCTGATTAGGATTCTCACTACGTTGTGGTACCTGTCTATCGCATGACTACTGCTTAGTTGGGATGTGTTGCTGTGGATGGTCCGTGCCAGGTTCACCACTGTGGGCTGATGAATCTGCAGCTGATTAAATTTAACGTAGTATAGTCTAAACTTACAGTATGCAAAGCCTAGTAAAACATAGTCTTGTTTTATACTATCCAGAGCACCATTACAGGCCAAGAGTTTAATAATCACTGATTTAAAATTGATCAGAAAAACTGCAGTTACATATTTTTCCACCTATGCTATTCTGATATTGATGTGTAGTGTTGATAGTGTAGTCAGAGACAGGACCTTAATGTGGATTCACACCATATTAAATTGTAACATGTATGTTTAGGAGTCTCTGCTGTTGGCCTTCATGCTGTGTTTTATGTACTTGATGCACAAGCTGTTCACTCCGTTGGCAGGTTCTCTTTTGTGTGTCAAATTTAAATGGTCATGCCCAGAAGGTAACCCTAAAGTTGCAAAAACGTGTGAAAACTCTCACAAGACTCTCTGCCCGACAAACTATCCTAACCTTAGACAGTCGGGGTTACCTTGGCTCACCCCAAGTAACTTAGGTATAAATCCAGCGATGAACTCCGTGGGTATGCCTTTCTCTTCACCCTTGGGGATCCCCACAATCTTGATATTATTACGTCTCGAGCGCCCCACAAAGTCGTCAATCTTTGTTAGAAGCCTTTCATTTAACTTTTTCATATCTGTCGGGCACAGCTCCAGTGTCTGAATACGCTGCTCGTGATCACAGCCTTGTTCCTCTGCAGCAACAGTTCTTTTAGTCAGAGCCAGTTGAGTTTTCATAACAGTTTCAAATTAGTAATCTAGGAAGTCGAATCACTTATCGATTGATTCCAGAATTCTATCGGATATCTATTCCCACAAATGCGGCAATTCTTCCTCCGCATCAGGCCCATCATGCTCTACAGCCGTGCCAGATTGTTTGGCGTGGCGTGGCGCGTATCAGACATCTTAACTGTTTTCAAAGTTGCCGTATGGATGAAAATCACAAAGTCATAATAGTAAAACCAATAATACGGCACAGTGGAAGTCCTACATTCAAATGTTTACTTCCAGTGAAGAGTGAACGAGAGGAATTATCAGCACAATGTACTGAAATATGGTTAATGCTGGTTCAAGGTCACGTTAAAGCTTTCAATTCTAATTTGATGCTGGATAGTTTAATGAATAATTATGCATCATATCTGAATTGTTTTTTACATACATATAAACAAATGCATCTAAACCACAGGCAAGATGACAAACCATGAAGGATACACAAGAAAAGAACGGGGGTTCATAAACATATAAAACCAAACAGGTCAAGGCAGTGTAGATGAACCGTAGTCCTGTAATGAGCGTTCCTGTGCGCCCGTGACCGTAATGCCTGCCTGCTTCGCTCATGGTCAGACGACAGCAGGGAAACACCCTGCTGTAGCCTGCCTCTGGCATTCCTCTGCTCCCACAAAGAACAGCTAAATGAGTCTATGGGTGCTTTGTGCTCCCGGGACTGGAATGCTGCCTGGAGAGGAAGCCCTTTCTCTGGCTCTAATCACTCCATAATGCAAATGAAGGACTAATTGTGATCACTTCCAACCTGGTTACAATTACCATGTAACTATATGCAGCTTCTTTATCCCACATTTAAACCTTTTTCTACATTTTCTAACATTGAGCGTTGAGGAATCATGGCGATGTAGCAGAAGATGAGTTGTTGGTGCAGTCGTCTCGTTGCTGATACTAACAGCAGCTGTCAAAGGCACACTATAGATGAACATTGTGTGTATGCTGGTACATGCAAACATGGTAACCCCATGTTTAAAGACACAACGCTATGAACTGTGGTAGGCAATGTCTGCAGAAATGTGAAAAATGTGCATAAGGGACCCAAAAAGTCTGCAAGAGACTCCTCATGCACGTGATGACTTGAAAGTGGGACAGCCCTCGCGGACTTCGGGCGAACAATGAAATTAGGTCATTGAATGTAGGGTGGGTTTCAGTATGTGATGATGTCGTATCAGGCTGGGTGTTGACAGAGCTAGATGGAGATTTTACAGGGGCGAGGTTCTTGTGGCCTTTTCAAGAGCTGGAATGAAACAATGGCTTAGTTTCTGGCCTGAACAGAACAGTCACACACACACACACACACACACACACACACACACACACACACACACACACACAGCTGCTGAAAGCTTCTATAAATACTCGTCCTATCAGACAAGTCACTGTGGGCTTTGTTATTGGCTCATCCAGTCAGAACAGCTGTCTCACCGGTTGCTTGAATCTCTCACTCGTCACACTCACTCGTCAGTCGAGCTTTAAAGGAAAATCTCCTACATTGTTGAGCTGCTGTCAGTGAGAGGGGGACATCCATGGAGAGGAGGGGAAGAGTGAGAATTAGTCACATCATCAGCTTGGGTATTAAACCTCAGCACTTAATGAGATTTGAGGTCATCATTTATCAGTTGCCTTAAAGCCCCCTCCAGTGTATTTGGGCTTTCCTGTGATATTTCATATTTATTTGAGTCATTTCCTGTCTAAGTTAACAGGTATTTTAACAATAAAGTCAAACAGAAATACACTTTGTAAATATAAGAACAAGTTGTGATCACAAGATCGGTGATCATTTTCTCATAAGTCTACAATATCATGCTTGGTATCGTTGGAAAATAGAAATTCCAAGCTTTCCAACGCACCGCGACACAGTGTGAAACGAAGCTGTCAAACTTCACATTTTACAGTCACACTCTGGTCACACTGACACAAATCTATGTTCTTGCCAAAATATTTCACCAAGGCATACGTTATTTGTTACAGTTTATATACAGTATACAGTATATATACCCTATATATTTATAGATATAAAGATATATATATTAGGGCTGTCAAAATTGCCTGTGAGGCAGACAACCGTGGTAGTGCTGCTTTTTTTCACAATTTAATATTATTTTCATATTTCAATATTTTTTTTTTTTTTACTATTCGAATACGTATTTGAATTTAGTATATTCGTTGACATCCCTAATATGTAGTATATGCATTGATTGTGTGTTCTATATTCTATATTCTTAATCTTCACGAATGATGAATTTATCTTTATATTTAGGTATATAAAAAAAACTAAAGGATATTTTTATTGTCATTCCAGAACATGTTGTAGGCCTACATGAAAGGGAATGAAATGAGGTACTCAGAAAAATAAATTAATTAATTAATAGCATATTAAATAACCTAATATTGCAAGATATATTGCCAAGACAACTTAAATATAAACTTATTTTATACAAAAGTTTAAATGCCTCCGCTCTGCTGTGAAACATGTTGATATTCTTCAAATCATTTGAAGTTTAAAAAAAAAGTCTTGTTGTCTTCTACCCAAGTGGATCCACGGGGACTCAGTTCATAATCATCACAGAAGAAATAGAGGAAAGATTATATGTACTGTACTGCTGTTGTTTTTCATCAGAGCTGCTTGTTAATTGGTAGATTCTTGGATTGGGTCCCTAAAAGAAACCAACTAATAACCAAATGTACATCAGGTTTAGGTAGGTTTTCAAGGGATCAGGACCTGGGTTTTGGTGCCAATTGAAGGTCTCCAAAAATTTACATCAGCCTCCAAAACAATACGTAGCCGTAGCTATAAGAGTATATAACACTTACAGGGTTTTGTTGCAGGGACAGAAGAACATGGAAACATAATCACTGTAAGAGTTAACACTGTGCTGTGTAGGCTGTCATAATGCTGGACCTAACACTGTGTGTTTTTTTTGGTTTGTAGGTATGACACTGGTAAAGACGGCTTCATCGACCTGATGGAGCTGAAGCTGATGATGGAGAAGCTGGGAGCTCCACAAACCCACCTGGGCCTCAAGAACATGATCAAAGAGGTGGATGAAGACTTCGATGGCAAGCTGAGCTTCAGAGAGGTGAGCGTGTGACTTTGGTGTGTCCAGTTATACCTAGTTCACACTACACCAGGCAAATCAGCATTGGCTCGCACATCGGCGCTATGTGTGAACTGTTAAAAGACGCGAGCCAAGAGGCTCGCCGATGCATGGCAGACGCATCCCAGACGCATCTCAGATATCTATCATGTTAAATATCTGGACCTTTGTTATTGCCCCTAGAGGAAAACAGATAAATAGTAAAGACATGCGAAAGCATTTGTGAACACGTGCCAACAACAACATCAACAAGCATGACTACGCACATGGTATCAAGTCATTTACCGTTTATTTCTCACGTGTTTTCATGACAAAACGTAGTTTGGAGACCTCAAAAGGGGATTCCACCCGGTGAAAGATCTTGTATTGTGTGACCTCCTGTCGCCGGTCAGTCGTGTAGTCATGAACAGTACAGTGGTCAGCAATTTATCTAAAAAGGCTCACCTAAAAAAGTCCATATCAGTTAAAGTGTATGCTATATTTAGAATATTTTCCAACAGAGACCCTAGCTGAAAGTGAACAGAGATCGGCTGGTCTGAAGAGAGCAGAGATAAGTTTCACTTCCAGTTCAGTTCCCCGTCTGAAAGGGCTGTCTGAAGGCAAGAGAAAGTGGTGAAAATATTCTAAATATAGCATACACTTTAATGGATACTTAAAGCTGAAGTAGGCAAGCTTGGAGCAAATATGATTAAAAGAAAGGTATTTTTATAAAACGGTCGCTATATCCTGACAGTAGTGCATGAGACAGGTAATCTGAGAAAAATCATGTGTCCTCCGGTGCTCCTAACGGCATCTGCAAGATTTCACAGACCGGAGGAAAA
>CAKAOH010000743.1:0-11328 GCA_916701665.1 Sebastiscus tertius | reverse complement strand
GGAAGAGGAGGAGGAGGAAGAGGAGGAGGAGGAGAAGGAAGAGGAGGAGGAGGAAGAGGAAGCGGAAGAGGAGCAGGAGGAGAAGCAGGAGGAGAAGCAGGAGGAGGAGGAGGAGGTGGTCTGGTCTGCAGTGTTCATAGTGTCCATCAGATGGCGCTTCAGAGGCTCCTCGGTCCCTCAGAGAGAGTTGAATGGGATCCCAGTGTGATCGGGCAGGAGGCGGGACGGCAGCAGACAGACAGCTTCAGAGTCCTGGACGAGCTTTGAGCCAAAAGGATTCAGCTGCTCGACTTTAATCGACATTCCTCCGTCTGATCGACCCAAAGGACCGGAGCCAAACGGTTAACGGTTAACGGTGCGTAATTACGCACGGGCACGACGGGTCCGTGGTGTGGTCGCCGTGGAAACCCGCGGACAAAGGACGGCAGACGGGCTGGAGTACAACTACTGAGTTGAGAAGAGGGGAGTATCGCTACAGGGGAAACGGGGGGAAACCTGGAGTCGGAAGTGATTTGTCTTTTTTTCGGAAATGTAAGAAGAAGCAGCGTTTGGAAACCGAGCAGAAAAAAGGACTAAAAAGTGTAGTGGTGAGTGTAATCAGTGCTCAAACTGCATCCAGATCCTCGGAGCATGGGGTAAGTTAGACAATGTGTGTCTGAAATGTACAGTTCCTCTGCTGTCTGGAAGTGATTTGTTCAAATGCTTAAAAAGTGAACTTCGTGGTGACTTCTGGCTGAACAGCTGCAGCTTTCCTCTCATATAAAGCCTCTCGATCAGAACATTAACATCAGTTCACATGTGACAATGGGTTGTTTTCTTTGTTTACATGCTGATAGATATTACCAAGAGAGGAATCCCTCAGTCTGATGTCCGTTTACACCCTAATGACACGTGTGGCCGAAAAAAAAGGTCAAAATCACATGTTGAAAGATCACAGCTGTTTTACATTTAACTGATACCCAGATGTTTTGTTTGAAATGTAATCAATGCAACATGGTCATATGATAAAACACACACAAACAGATTACTCATGCATCCTGCAGTTACTAGCAGAGTTACTGTGATTTCCTGTTCTCTGTTTTTCTGCTATTTGCCTCGGACACACACACACACACACACACCACTGGACCACTTCCAGGTTTGCTTTGGGTATCTCCTGGTGTCAAGCTGAGCTCAGTCTCATTAGTTGTGTGTGTGTGTGTGTGTGTGTGTGTGTGTGTGTGTGTGTGTGTGTGTGTGTGTGTGTGTGTGTGTGTGTGTGTATATATATGTATATGTATGTGTGTTTGTGTGTATGTGTGTGTGTTAGTTGAATTATACATGCAGGCCTTCAGCTTGGTTCAGACACACCTGAACCCTCCTCACATTACTGTGTGAGTCCTTGCTGCCAGGCCGGTTTAGTGACACTTTAATTGAGATGCTTTACTCAAATGGCTGAATGAGAGCGGTACTTGAGAGCAATCCTCAGTACTCTCTTATTTATACACTTTTGTAGTTTTGCCCGTATTCCCTGTGACAATAAAAAGAAATGCACATTTGGGGCCAGTTTTACATGCCATAATATGCACTTCACTATCAGAAGGTGACACGTTTTAATGTGTACATTACTTGCAAAGTGCTGTTTTACTGCAGTCTTATAGGGGCTATTTACTTACAACTTCAACAATGTATGGAGGTGTCACTGGGATGTCCAAATTCTTCAGACCAGTAAAACTGCACAGTGATGCAGCATAATGTTGGTGCTCACCTGTTTGTTGCCCAAATTGCAACAACAGCTGCATCTGTCCCTAGATCCCTCGAATGTGTGCAGCAGTGTAGTGGAGGGTATACACAGGTATGTGGGGGTATAGCCACCTCTTTTTCTGGTGGTTTACAGTATACTAACAGCTAAAAATCCATTGGAATATATATGAGAGTGTACCCACTTCCTCCTTGGTAACCTACCCATCTACCTAGTTGTACACCCACCTCATCAACGACCACTACACCACTGAAGGTGTTTCCTTTGAATGTCCTTAAGACCAGGCATCTCCTCCTCAAATGAGACACTAATGGTGTGTTCAGGTGGTCTTCAACAACCTGTGAAGTCAAATTTACAAGTTTACCACCTGGATGTTGCACTCAAATAACCAACGAAGCGGTAAATACAGCATGAGATGTTACCACTTCAACACATGATGACTAAGGTTACTGGGAATATCTCTCAGTTTAGTTCCATTTTTCAAATGTACAGAGACCGAAGTACTTTAAGACAAACTGTGAGTGGACTACACCTGCGCACATCTGTCAGTGGGTCCCTGAGCAACCTCTAACTTTACAAAGAGATCAATGTTTACATATCTGTATATATATATATTCCACATGTATGGGGATGGGACAGACCAAGTGGCATCAGCACCCCGCTCTATAACATCTGTGTGGGAATGCTGGACCTTTGACGGTAGACATGACACAAACATCTGATCTGATGGCTTGTGCTTGTTGTCTCTGCATCATGAGTTCAATCACCTGGTCCAAATGACCTCTGGAGGAAATTATGGATGTAGTCGCAGGGCCATCATGCACACTCAGACGAGAACCTGCACAACTCGGGATGCAGCTGCTCTCTCGTTCTTGACAGAAGCGAGCACCAGGAGGAGGAGACTCTTGATTAACAGCCACTTCAGGTCCATAAACAAAATCAGTGTTAGTAGGTGCTCTCATGCTGTGTACAGCTTGTCTTAAAGTACTTAACCACGTCACCTGACCCGTGAAGGTCCCTGTACAAATGGAATATGTAATTAGATCGAGAGACAGTCTTGATTTAATGGAGATCTTCTATTTTACAAGCTGCTGACGGCTTCCATTATTTACAACCTGCAGCAGCTTCTCCATTCATCCAGTTACATTATATATCAGAAACTGATGATCACATGAAAGCAAATATCCGGTACACACAAAGTGGCCACGTCATGTTTTCTGAATTAAAAGGGTGTACCTGAATGCACCAAGTGAACACGGTGTAATTGATTAAGGGATGCTAAGGGAATGATTCACCAGAGGTGTGCTCCAATTTTGTGCATAATAGCTGCATTTCTTAGTCACCTTTGAGGAGCCTCTGAACTGAGACAGCCTTGACAACACATTATTTTAAGAGCTATTTATGATATTTGCATGGTTTTTATTATTTTGTTATTTTGTCAAATGAAATCTGATAAAACATTGCTGTGATTAAGTTTCTTTTCTTTGAATGGATTATTCACTTATTAAGCACATTTGACCTAAATTGAATTATAGTTTCCAACATCAGTCTACTTAAGGTATTATGGAATCAAAGGAGTGCCATTTTAAAAAAAAAGAAGAATAAATCTGTAAAAGAATAAGAAAATAAATGTGGAAACATAAAGAGGAATAAATAAAAAAAATGTGGAAATATATAAAAGACAAATAACACAACATAAAAGAATAATTATAAGTATTTTCATTTATTTTCACATTTAGTTGTTTGTTTATTTCTGTAAATATTGAATTTTTATATTTTAAAAATATTTATTACATGGCTTTGTTGAATACTTGATTGTGATTGGTCAATCCCAGCGTTCTACGGTCTGCTATTTCTTTATAGCAGACCGTTTCTATGTATAACAGACCGTTGCTATGGGCGCAGTTTTGATGTCGGAGTCTGGAGGACCATTTTTGTGTCAAATTATTGATTTATTAAGTAAGTAGCCATGTAATAAGCGGGATGGCTGTACGTTATCCCTTACATATTCATTTATTTTGTTGCATATAAATTACTAATTAAAAAAGAAAATTAAAAATAGAGTATATGTGTGCAAGAATTGACTCAGCCTGAAGCCGGTTGATTGACAGCTTTGCCCTTCGAGGAAGAGCAAAAGCAATAGGAAAAAGAATAAGGAAAAGTAAAGGGATACAAATAAATAAACATTATATAAAAATAAATAAATATTTTTTGTAAATATACAGAAAAAATAGAGTAATTTATATGTAAAAGAATAAATATCGAAAACATATATAAATAGGTATATACAGAAATAAATGTAAACATAATTGAAAATTCTTATTATTTTATATATTTTGTATTTGTCTTTATATTTCCACATGTATTTATTTACCTATTTATTATTGTTTACCTTTCCACGTTTATTTTCTTTGTCTTTTACAGATTTATTGTTTTTTATGGCACTCCTATAACTCCATTAGGTATGAGGGGCAGCTGCACTGTATACAAAACATGTCTTTTATTGTCTATTATTGGTTTAGCACTTGGTATCAGTAGCTACATCATGAGGACGTCACAGGTAATTATTCTCACTGTGTAACTTGGATCCTCTTTCCTCTTGTTCTGCTGCAGAGGAGTTGTCTGCGAGCTGTAAAATGTTCCCGCTACATCGAGAGAGGTACAAACTCCATGTCGTCTCTGTGTTGTGGCTCTGCATGGCAGGGATGGGCGATAAACTCAAGTTTAGTTTTTGATTTCCTCCCAAATGATACTGAGCATCAGCATGATATTGATACCTGTACCTTCCATCAGCAAAAGCTGCTTAAACGCCAGCCTGGACTGCATTATTTATTCATAATTCATGGCTTCGTCTGAGATGAAAACACAAGTAACACGGTAACATTTCAGTATAAGGAAGCTCTAAATGGAAAAGTCAACATTAATTCATGAAATTGAGATAGAGCTTTTGTGTGTTTCTGCTCTTTGGCTCTGTTTTATATTCCAGTGTACAACATCAGTATCTGTACTGTTGGTACTTTGGGGATCAATCCGCCCATCCCTACTTCATCAAACATTTATTTGCCTCTGAACAAAATCCACCCTCATCATATCCCAATAGTGTTTATCCTCCCCTCAGTATCTGTGGGTACTGTTAACTTTAAGATCTGGTTCACACAGTGGAGGTTTCATGCTTGTCATGATGTGCAGATGTTGTCAGCACGCTCTCCTCCTCCTCTTGCTGTCTTTGTCTGGTGTCTCCTTCATCATATCATCCCCCTGTCAGTTGCTCCATTGCAGCTCCACTGGTGGACTGTTTAAACTCTTTAACAGTGCATTGTATTTTATAAGTTGTTGTGATAATATATTCTCTTTTCTGTTATGACAATGTTCTCCTCTGAAGTACATGTAGAAGTACATCGCACGACCACACAGTAAAAGTCCTGCATTAAAATGTTTATTTCAAGTGAAGAGTGAGAGAGAGGTGTTATCAGTACAATGTACTTAAATGAAGTTCTGTTCAGTGTGGGGAGCTTTCAATTCTAATATGATGTTAATGAATAATATTTAATCATTTTTTAATTAGGCTTGTATATTTTGTGAGTGAAATCTGAATCTGCGATGTAACCAGTAACATTTCTCAGTTAAATGTGGTATTAAAATGTTTTCCTCTGAAGTAGAAGTACACAGTTGAGTTGCATATTTTGTAAGTGCTTTGGGGGCCTTTTGTAAGTTATTTCGGGTTACAATGAGCTAGAATAGTAACAATTCAACAATTTTCATATCCAAACATCATAATAAATCTATAGTTGTTTGTGGCCCTTTTAGTTTGGGCCCCAGGCAGTTGCCTACCTTGTTTAATGGTAAAGTCTGCTGCTGTTTTTTCCCCCCTCATGAATCCGAGTGTATTTCACTGGTGTTTCTGAGAAGCCTCAGGACCCAAGGAAGGGCAGTGTCGAGTGTGAAGTTGTTTGTACGAGCGATTCTCGAGAAAGCTGCGAGCAGCAACACCACAGGCCAAGTGTTCAGCCTGTTCTGAACAGGCACGTTTCACATGGGGAGAGATGATAAGAGAGTGTTTTTTTCTTCTTTTTTTTTTTCTTTTTTAGGGTCAGCATTTAAAATATTATTTTTTTGGGCCAAGGTGCAGTCTGAACATAGTTTTTAGTCCGCAACATAAGATGTGCTGAGTTTCTACTGTCCTGATGTCAACGGGGAGCTCGTTCCACCATTGTGGTGCCAGGACAGCAAACAGTTGGGACTTTGTTGAGCGGTAGCTTCGTAGTGAGGGAGTAGCAAGCTGATTGTCAGAAGCAGAGCGTAGTGGATGGGCTGGGGTGTATGGTTTGACTATGTCCTGGATGTAGGATGGGCCTGAGCCATTCACAGCTAAATAGGCAATGTGTTGTGTGGGAGAACTTGTGTAGGTTGAAGACCAGCTGGGCTTCTGCATTCTGGATGTACATACATAACCATACCTCATCTTACGCAAATCCAAGCGAACCACAACCATTGTTTGCTGAAAAAAAATCATGTTATAGCTACCTTTTCAGTGTTTGATAAACAAAAAATGGAGTATCACATTAACTAAAGTACAAATAGTTCAACATTTCAGGAGATAAACAGGTCAATTAGATGATAAGATCGAAACCACTCTCATGTCTAAGAGTGGCATCAATCTTCTCATCTCAGAAAAGAAGTCTCAGAAAAAATACTCAAAATGTTGAACTATTCCCTTTAAAGCTGGGGACACACCAACCCGACATCAAAGAAGTAGCCGCGACGAAGGCCGCCTGTTGAGTCGCCTCAAGTCTCCTTTGTCTTGGCCAAAAAGATGCACTTGAACACATCGCAAAGACGTCAGCCGACGACCAGTTAGCACGTACATTCTGCGCCTGCGTGAGATGAAATAACTCACCACGTCAGCAGGCGACGGTATTTTGTATTTGTCATTCAAAAAGGGAAACCAGAAGACCGAGGAGGGCGGATACACAAGCTGTTGTTATGATACGTCACTCACCACTTAGCTTCATTCCAGATGGCCATGTCGCTGTGAAAATATCCGTGTGTTGCAATGATCAGATGAGATGAAGATGAAAAATGAGAAGAGCCGTCTGTGTTTCTCCTCCTGACTTAACTCGTTGGCTTGCTTTCTTCACATCCGTTTCTCTTCTCATGCATTGATTAATTTAAACTGAACCACCAATCAGAGTGATTTTTCTCACCGATGGGCTCCACCGCCGTTGAATTGGCCGAAAAACCTCCAATACGGCAGATTCAGAGCCGACGGTGCGAGACACACCGTGAAAACTAGGCCGATGGACGCTCACTGGCGGCCCCAAACTGTTTGTGTGTCAGGGTCTTAACTTGGAAACACATAAGACAGTTTAAGAATAACCACTTGTTACAGCTGTTGAAATGCAGCATACAGTATATGTGGCATGGTAGGTCTCAATCATCTATCTACATAATTAGGAGTCATATGGGAGGATGATGATATTGCCGTCCATATCACCTCATTTACTGTTGAAATCAGCCTCCTTCTGCAGCCCAGCGGCAGTCTAAACTTTGGTTTCAGCGGGAACATAATCAGTTAATCTGCAGCCATAACGCCATAAAAGCTGTTAAGCGTGTGCGTCCTCCCACTGGCCAAGGAGAAACCAGCTGCTCTGTGGGGAGAAGCGCTTTTTAATTGCTGTTTTGGAGAGGTCTGCAATTGCATGAATAAACAGTCATCTCGGCTCACTCTCTTTCTGTTCACTTCATTTCACCGCGTTTTATTGGCATGAAAGTAATAACGGTGCCGCCGCAGGATGGAGATGAAAGATCATCTCTTTATCTGTGTTTCTCCCTGACCTTCATATCCTGAATACAGAAAACACTCCAGCTTTGTGTCACCTTCGCAGTGTGAGACAGCAGTAAGTTATCAGTCAGAGAAGTTGACCTTCAGATAAGTGAAGTGCTGTCGTTTAACACAACCAGAGCTAAGTGTTTTGCCAGATGAAGGCAATAATCCTTTAAGTTTTCCAGTGTAAAAAACGTTTGCAGAGTATACACCGATCAGCCATAACATTAAGACCACTGACAGGTGAAGTGAATAACACTGATTATCTCGTTACAATGGCAGCTGGCAGTGGGGAGGGATATATTAGACAGCAAGTGAACATTTTGAACTTTGAACTTTGAGTTGGAAGCAGAAAAAATGGGCAAGCGTAAGGATGTGAGCGACTTTGACAAGGGCAACTGGGTCAGAGCATCTCCAAAACTGCAGCTCTTGTGGGATGTTCCCGGTCTGCAGTGGTCAAGACCTACCAAAAGTGGTCCAAGGAAGGAAAACCGGTGAACCGGCGACAGGGTCAGACCCGAGGCTCATTGATGCACGTGGGGGGTGAAGGCTGGCCCGTGTTTCCGATCCAATAGAAGAGCTACTGGAGCTCAAATTGCTGAAAAAGTTAATGCTGGTTCTGATAGGAAGGTGTCAGAACACACAGTGTATTGCAGTTTGTTGCGTATGGAGCTGCGTAGCCGCAGACCGGTCAGGGTGCCCATGCTGTCCTAATGTTATGGCTGATCGGTGTCTGTTGGGCTGTGGTTTGTGGTGCAGATATGGTGACTTATTGAGCAGCTTCAGTATGAGTTAGCGTTTCCCCTCGCTGTGCTATTTTGGTATGTAGTTGTAGCGTGTCATGTTGCCGGACACTTTCACCGGCTGAGGAATGTGGACACGAGGCGGCTCACTCTCAGAGGTCGGAGGAAGCAGACCCTTAAAGGAGAAATGCTTTGAGAGGAACAAAGAGAAACTGCCAAAAGAAAAGCAAAAAAAAAAAGCTTTCTGACAGTCAGTGCAGAGCCTGAAGTCCCCAGAGGCTGTAAAAACCACAGCAGAGTTCCAGTTTTGTGTCGTCTTCATGCACAGATGGTGAAAAATGGTGCTCTGCTGGAGCACTCAGCTGACGCTCTCATTTAGACTGAATTCAACTCTTTTTTCTGGGCTTGTGGGTCAACACGTGTTATTCAACCTGACAGGCCATGATGTTTTTTTTACCGAACCTAACCCAGTAGTTTTGTTGCATTCTTGTTTTATTTTGTGTTGTTTGTTTACAGCTTTACATTTTTAAAACTGTGACCATAATCCAGGAGAAAATATATTTAACCTCAAAACGTATTTTGGTTATGCAGTTTAGTTGTATGGGAATGTAATTTTGTGGGAGACTGGCTTCTGGGAGCTGAGTCCGTTCCAACACCCCAGGAAGAGTGCCGGGCTGTGAAGCAAATTTTCGTAGCAGCCAACTACAACTTCTGTGTCCGTCACGTGATGCCATTGGGCCCAAAAAGACTTTTTCTTATAGACTTACATTGGGAAAGAGACATCTGTTACTCAGCGGATATGAGGGGAATCAACTTCCCAGTATGAACACTTGAATAGCCCTTATTTAAATCATTAGGTCCTAAAAGTTGAAAATATACCAATAGCGGATACCAGAGTTATTTTCCCTCCTCTGTTCATGTGAATGAGACCCAGACCGCGGCTGGAACGATGGATGGAACGAGGGCTGGGAGGCGGAGTTAAAGGAAACACTACTGTGCCTGCTCCATGGGCCCAATTGATGCGGAAAATCGCCAGATGATCCGGGTACTTTATCATGCAATGGAGCCATTTTGGCTTCATGCGCCACTGAGCAACTCTCATAGGAATGAATGGGAGCCCACCTCCAACGCTGTATCTTCATCGGTGTATGTAATCTCTTCACGGCGAGCTGTGCTGTGACCACACACTTAACCGCTCCACCGACTTGCGTTCTGTTGTCACCATAACAACTAACAACAATCGGCAATTTCTTTGGTACTAGTCAAATTACCACAGCAAACCGTTCTATGACCCTTTTACTCCTATTTTATTTCTATGGCAAAGACAAGCACATTATTTTGTTGTTTAATTCAGAGGACCTTTTGAAATTAGCATGGTTGCAATCATTTATTTCCTTACACAAAAAGTGTGGCGGTTTCAAATCTGAGGTTTTGGTTTGATTACCTTCATTATTAACATTTGGTATTTGGTCTTCATCAATTTAAAACATCCACAACATTTGTCTTTATTTCAAACACCCAAATGTGCAAATGTTTTGATCAATTGACAGCCCTAATATATACGTAGATAGAATTTACTCACTCTCATCATCACTCACTCATCTTCAACTGCTTATCCGGGGTCGGGGCGCAGGGGGAAAACAGCTCCAGCAGGGGACCCCAAACTTCCCTTTCCGGGGCCACATTAACCAGCTCTGACTGGGGGATCCCGAGGCGTTCCCAGTGTGGAGATATAATCCCTCCACCAACAGTAGTCCTGGGTGTTCCCTGTGGCCTCCTCCCAGCTGCTCGTGCCTGAAACACCTCCCTAGAGAGGCACCCAGGGGGCATCCTTACGAGATGATAGATAGAATTTATAATGTTATACAACAGGGAGAAGCAGCAACTCCTCATATTTTGAGAAGCTGGAAGTAGCAAAGTTTGACTTGTCATTTGACGAATCGATTTCTTGACAAATTATTTCAGATCTACATTATTCTCAGGATTTGAAAAGTCCTCCTTGATGTTGGATTAACTATATTCAGATTATGAGCATCAAAACTGAACAATCAGTTATTTTTTTTCGAGTGAAGTGATTGATTGCTTTTCTGGCAGAGGAAATAATCAGCCAATCACAATCAGTGATTAATTTAGTTTCCTCTTCCCCAAAACATGCTCTTGGGTACAAATCTGTGTTTACACAATGCAGTAAAATTCACAGAAATGTAAAAGACAAAAAAATGTCTGATATATACGTATGAAAAATGAGATAAGATTGCTTGATATAGCAGCAATACTACACCATTATCGTCACTGATCATTTCCATGAAACTAACTGTGCTTGCTTTAACCCTCACTGAACCTCTTGGCCATCTCCCCCCTCATCAGATCTCCTGCAGTTTTTCTGATTTGCTGTTTCAAGTGTGAACATTCAGTTTTTAAGTACAACCAATAGGATCTTTGGCAGGCAAGTTTTCCAGCTTCGCCCTCCCTCCAGGCTATTTACAACCCGCAGAGCTTACAGAACTCCATTATTGGCAGTTTTGAGGAGTATTTTCTCAACTACAGAAGCGAATAGTTGGGCCTGACTGCAGAGCCAGACAGGAGGGGGCGGCTTCACAGATTCAGGGTGCTGAATGGGTGCTGAGGTTGAGAGGAGAGCAGAGCAGTGAGAGGGGATTAGAAAGTGATAACTTGGGGCGAAGACGCACAGCATAACTTAAGAAATACATTGAGCATCATTTGAGTCATAAACTTATCAAAGTTGAGATATCAGCATGAAAGTATGAGAATATTTAAAGTTGGATTTTTAATCTCATCCAATTAAAATTACTAATGTTATATAATATTAGGGATGACGCGAATGCTTCTAAACTTCGACCGTTGCCATGGTAATCGACCTCCAAATCAGTATTTGAATGCTTTGTTTTGGGGTTTATATATATATATATATATATATATATAATTATGTGATAATAATGGATAAATCCTAAAATAGCAAATGAAATAAGGAATGATGTCAGAATATTATTCATTATTTG
>CAKAOH010000742.1:0-52897 GCA_916701665.1 Sebastiscus tertius | reverse complement strand
AAAAAATAGTCTGAAAAATATTCGAAAATAAATAGTCTGAAAAATATTCGAAAAAAAAGTCTGAAAAAAAGTCTTAAAAATATTCGAAAAAAATCGTCTGAAAAATATTCCAAAAAAAATATTCCGAAAAAAATAGTCTGAAAAATATTCGAAAAAAAGTCTGAAAAATAGTCTGAAAAATATTCGAAAAAAAAGTCTGAAAAATATTCGAAAAAAATAGTCTTAAAAATATTCGAAAAAAAATAGTCTGAAAAATATTCGAAAATAAATCGTCTGAAAAATATTCGAAAAAAAAAGTCTGAATCATATTCGAAAAAAAAAGTCTGAAAAATATTCGAAAAAAATAGTCTGAAAAATATTCGAAAAAAAAAGTCTGAAAAAAAGTCTGAAAAAAAGTCTGAAAAATAGTCTGAAAAATATTCGAAAAAAAGTCTGAAAAATAAAGTTTGAAAAATGCTGGAAAAAAAGACTCTGGAAATGTCTTAAAAAGGTGAAAAGAAAGGTCTGAAAAATGTCCCAAAAAAAGTCTGAAAAAAATTTGTCAAAAAAAAGTTTGAAATATGCTGGAAAAAAAGACTCTTAAAAAAAGTCTGAAAAATGTTGGAAAAGATTACCGTAGAAAAAAATTCTGAAAAATGTCTGAAAAAAAGTAGTGTCATAATTTGTTGTACTGCATCCAGATATAAGGTTTGGTTATGGAAAATGCCCCTGCATATATTATTTCCTAACCAGAATGTGGATGAGCCCCCTGTTTCCACGGTTACCAAAGGGCAGCAATGAGAGTGCAGGCGAGTCACCGACCTTCTTTAAGAGGGACCTGCTGGAATACCTGGCATCGTACCGCGCACCAGAACTGGAGGAGTGGATCCAACGCATCAAAGAGCACGACCTGTCAGAGACCAGGTAAACATGTACAGTTACACGTATGATGGGCATGCACACATCCAACACAGTTTTGATGCAGACTTTACTGTTGAAAGTGATGGAAAATAGAGAGATATAGCAATAACATTTAAGCAGGTACTACAGACATCTGCTGCTAAATGATGGCCCTGCAACATTCTCTGCAGTTGTAAGTAAATATAAAATCCGGACTAACTCTTATCTTCTACTCATATTTCCTATTTTTAGGGTTTATTTGGTCGGCTCAACCCCAGGGAGATACGTTGGCTCAGACATGGAGCGCTGGGGCCACCTGAGGCTGAGGAAGGTTTGTCTCTACTCTCTTCTCTAACTAGTTAATAACACACTGCTGTCCAAAAACAAAGAAAGTAAATAAAAGTCAATAGCTGCCAGTAGTTCCAGTTTGTTTCTTTATTATATATAGTTTTATGTAACATTTTCACAACAAGCAGAGATGCATTTTTCTTATCTTTCATAGTCATGGTTCCAGTTCATTTCAGTGCAAAAATCAACTTTTAGACCTGCTGTTGATCATCCCTCAAACACTCATACTGTCTTCATATTTGTCAAAGGTAGAATATCAATCTGGTTAATAGTTCTAACATTGTGTAGTATGTGTGTCTAAAACATGCAAACACACATGTATATACACGTATATACATGTGCCAGGTAACATTCCTTTTGAGTGTTGCCTGGCTGATAGTTTGCATCTTAGCAACATTTCCCAAAGAAACACACTCTTGTATTTGCTTGCATGCACACAGTCTATTAGGAACAAGTCTAAGCACCCTAATAACCAAGTGAATTGGATAAATATCTAAATGTAATGTACAAATAAAAGGTATTTTCATAAGACAATGACAGCACTGTAAAATATTGTGAAATTTAACAATGCCCATGCAGTTTCTAACTCATCTCTCTTGTTCTCTTCTTATTTCATTAGCTGTTGTATGACCACACAGACCCTGTTCCTGGGGAGGAGCCGTGGCCTGTGATTGGCCAGTTCTCCAGCATCGGTTCTATGGGAGTGGATAAAACCAAATGGTTGACGGGGGAATTTCAGCGCACCATGACCACGCTGGGGAAAGCCTCTCATCGCCCGGACACCCCCATCCACTTGGTACAGTCCTCCCAACACAAACCTGACGTAGTCTGTTGCTTGTGTGATGCAGCATTCAAATGCTACGAGAAAGATAGTACAAAAGAATACAATAGGTTTTCTATTACTGCTGCTATTACTCATATTATTATTCTATAATAGAGAATAGCATTTTTCACTTACTGACTTTTCTCTTTTTGTGCTACTGCCACGCTTGGCCTCACTTTAAGATGATAAAGCTCAGAATATATAAAACAAGTCGTTAATTGTTTTATCTTTTGCAGCTGTATCCATCAGTTGAAGATGTGAGGACTAGTTTAGAAGGCTATCCGGGTGAGTAATGTTTTTTTTTTCCTTTGAAAAATTAATTTGTTAAAGAGGACCTATTATGCTTTTGTGCATTTTCCCTTTCCTTTAGTGTGTTATATAGTTTTTTGTGCATGTAAAAAGGTCTGCAAAGTTACAAAGCCCAAAGTCCACGCCAAAGGGAGTTCCTCTCCCTCAAAGAAACACAGCTCCTGAACTGCCTGAAACGCCTTGCATGAAGTCCTGCCTTTTCTTCTGTAACGTGGTGATGTCACCAAGTAACACATTTGACCTAAAACAAAGCTAGTTAGAGCGGAGCTGGAGCGGAGTCCGAAAAGTCAAAAAAGCCGACCAGTCACAACAGAGTGGGTCAGCTGACCAATCAGAGCAGACTGGGCTTTTCAGGTTGGGAGGGGTTTGAACATCGAACAATAAAGCACGTAAACTCATTCTAGTAGAAACCCAAAATACAAGTATGAACCTGAAAATGAGTAAAATAGGTCCTCTTTATTATGTCATGTGTTGTAGAAGTCACAACCTTTACTAAATGCAAGTAAACGTTGGCCACAGCATGATCACTTTGGCAGCTTATTTGTGAATTTAATCATCCACCTCTAAACATCAGTGTTTGACTGATTGCTTGATTGATCCAGCATTTGATCATTTTGTGATTTCCACCATGTATTTGGTTGTGATGTACATCTCTTTTTTCCTCCAGCGGGAGGCTCTCTTCCTTACAGCATCCAGACGGCTCAGAAACAACTCTGGCTCCACTCCTTCTTCCAGTAAGTTTACAATTGTAATTGTAGTTCACCTATCGTAAGGGTTCACTGGTACTTCTACATTACATCACCTCTGTTAAAACGGTTAGCTACATGAACATGATATCTTTCATTTGTAATGCAAATATTGCAAGTTACTCTAACTGGTCACATTGTACGAGGTTCTACACACCTAAATGGCATTTGCATTTAAATTTTGGTCAGAAATTATGGGACAAGACTATGTGCAGGACGATTTTAGGTTAGTAAACTGCATAGGTATACGTTCCATCAAGTTCAATTCAACAGATTAACAATGTGTGTGTGTGCGTTTAGCCGTTGGAAGGCGAATACGACAGGACGGAGTCACGCCATGCCACACATCAAGACATACATGAGGGCGTCACCAGATTTCACTGAGCTCGCCTGGTTCCTCGTCACAAGGTGTGTTTGCTAGCTTTATATTTGTTGATTTTTTTATCAAGAAAAATTGTTTATGTGTCTTTATTTGTGGTTGTCCGATTTGTTCTCTTATATCTTGCATGTTACTTACTGCTGAAACTGGTGTGGTAACCCATTAAATAAATGGTACCATTTAAAGTTTATCCAAAACCAGGAATCCATTTTGTTGTATTTCACCTCAAATTAATTGTGATGAACTTTCACTAAATTCTCGCTCATAGACGTAAATCCTTTAAATTCATGTTTTATTTTATACACAAATCAGAGGTTTTTATTTTTCTCTATAAAAACAAGTGTATTTTCTCATGAAGAATCAACAGAAAGACAACTTTTCTAACTTAATTTCCACCTCTTATACACTTAGCAATATACTATAATGAAACATGCACATGTTTCTCATCAATCTGTCAGTTTAACAGACAAACCAGCTGCTAACACTGTTTATGGCAGCACTGTTCTAGAGAAAGTTGTTCAACCTCAACACAGATCAAACCCATCCTACGGAAAATGAATTAAGATGATCGTTTCAGATCATTTATTTGCTGAAATTGATCATTTTATCCATACAGCTGTTTTGAAACATGTGTTTGTGTGTGTGTGTGTTTCAGTTCCAACCTGTCCAAAGCAGCGTGGGGCGCGCTGGAGAAGAACAACACTCAGGTGATGGTTCGTTCATACGAGCTGGGAGTCCTCTTCGTGCCTTCTGCCTTTGTAAGAAACAACACACAATGAACAAACAGTAGCAGTATAACATGTGCTGACTAACAATGAAAACTATACAGAGCTGCTGCATAGTAATATGTGGTGTGTGATGGTTGTCTCCTTCCAGAGCATGAAGACCTTTCCAGTTCACAAAAATCCGTTTCCTGTCTCCTCCTCCTCTGGTTTCCCTGTGCCCTTTGACCTCCCGCCCACATGCTACTCTCCTAAAGGTACAGAAGTGTGTGTGTATGAAATCCTCTGTATGTATTTATTTACAGGCCGGATTATTCGTGAGTCTCTCACTTAGCATTTGACTCTAGCAGTTTAGAACGGGTCCTTTTAGCTGTAACCTTGGTTACAATACCACATGGTCTGTGCTGTTTAGACATGCTAATTTCTCTTGGCAAATGGTGAAGTAGAAACATCTTTGCAGTCTTTCAATGTCTGATTTCAGCACTGCGCTGAACTCTGTGGTCTTAAACCACATGTGCAGCAGGTTTATCTTAAACTGCAGTGACATCTAGTGGCATTTAGGTGAAAGAGTTTATACTAAAACCACAGCTGTAAAGTAGTTGAAGAGAGCACATTATTTACTCCACGAAACACAGGTTTACATTAGTCTTAAAAGCTAACCTGTTGACTAAGCTGACAGTAACAGCCGCTATATGTTTGGTCTTTTAGTTTGTGCCTTGGTGTAAAACTGAAACCATTTACAGGCAGTTGTGACATATTGTTGAACTCGGACAGATGTAAAGATATGTTTTACTTGTTCCCTAATTTTAAGCTATATTTAAATTTTCTGTAAATTAAGCAATGTCCGTTGTTTCACAAGAGTATGAATATTAAAACATCATCCTGACTAGATCACCATTATCATCCAAAATCATATCAGACACTCTTCCTCAGCTGGGTTCAAGGGATTAGGGATGCACCTATCTGACTTTTTCAGTCCCGATACTGATAGTGAGTCTTGGGTTTTGGGTATCGGCTGATACCAGGATCATTCTTTTATGTGTAACATAATGCTTTCCTAACTCTGTAAAACAAAATGTAACAAATAAATACGTAGATATCAATTTACTGAATTGATATTTATTATTAAACCAGCAACTTGATAAAAAATCTTCAAAAATGAACAGGAATTACAATTCAAGTGTAAACCTTTTTAATGCAGCAATAAATTAGCCAAAACTTAAACAGGAATCAAACTTCCAGTGTATGATGTATATAGTATATACATACAGATTTTAATTGTATAGATTGGCTCCATAGTCCCTGATCCAGCTATTCGAGTCAGTACCGGCCCGATATCAGTGTCAGCATTGGTGCATCCCTAAATGATGGTAGTTTCTTAATTAATGGCAGACATCAACAAAATCCATTCCCCAAACTGTCCTCATCAGGAAGTGCTGTTTTAGAATTGACATATCAGCGGACAACTATATCATATGTTTTGTTCAGCCTTAATTGTAGTTGCAGTACACAAATAGTAATAATTCTACCAGTGAGGTTGAATAGATTAGTAGTTTTCCTGCAGACCTTCACTTCTGGTTTCCAGAGTCTAGTTACCAGAGAAGCTGAGATGCAGCCTCACTGAAACATCTCCTGGTCACTCGTTATCTGCTGTGCTAATTTGTGTCATTGTGTTCCCTGGCTCCAGTAAAGAAAAGCTTTCACTGTCACTTAGCCATATTTTAGTAATATATGTTCTAATAGTTATTAATCAAATTTCTTTTAGCAGACCAGTGCAGCTAAGTGGGCATAATTTGAAATAGATGTGATCTCAGCTGAGATATTAATCTCTGAGTGGGGCATGTTCTTCCACTTGGACAGTGAATGAAGAGACACTGCCATGTCCCTTTTTATTTATTAAACCATGTATTCACATAAATTTTTACTGACCTCTTCTCTGTCTGTGTTTCCAGATCAGCCTTGGATCTGGAACATTCCGTACAGCCAGGCTCCCGACACTCACGGCAACATCTGGGTTCCCTCCTAAACACACGCACACATACAGACCTTCCTGTTACCTTAAAACTGCTGTCTTTGTAATTATCAGTACTACAGTGTTAGTTGTCAGTAACATTTATTTTTATATTTTATACCGTTCTGTATACTCACATGTTTTCTACTACCAATAAATAAAATAATGCTATCCAGATGTGTTTGTTTGTTTCTATACATTTTTGTAACAGGATTTAAATGTGAAAGAACATACCTCATTAGGGCGGGCTAAACATATTGATTTAATTATTTACAGCTTTTTTACACAAGGCCTGTCCGACAAAGCATCATAACACAGACAGGAAGTGAAAGAGGTTATTATCACTCAGAGTGATTCTTTTATTCTTTAGACGCACCATATGGTCACCAAATTATCAGCAGTGAGAGAACAAATGTGTCCTTAAATGTATCCAACGGTCAGGTGGGATCATATATTTTGGCTTAATGCAGCAGATTCAGCATCTTATCGAGTTAACCTGCAAGAATAGACCGCTTCTTCCAAATCAAAATTTGCTGCACAGGATGTCCTAAATATGCTGATTTAGCAGTGTTTGTTCCCGAATATCATCCTGAAGTCAGTTTTCATCGTGGATAAAAATGGAGAATGCAACTTTATAAAGCGGGCACAGGACACACAGTAATTATTTAAAATCTAATTTTAGTAAAACTGTCATAGTATAAAGACACACCACCATATGCATGACATCTGTGTAAAGAAAGTCTACTTTTGTATGCAAACAGAACAGTGGGATCTGCGCTTGCATTATCACATCCACCATCATAGCACCTCATTCTGTGCAATCTGAGCCGTCTGTCTACCACAAATCGTTGCATGTAACCTGTGAATTAAAAATCAATAGTGTTTTTGAGAATCGATACAGTATCACAAAACATAATATTGCAATACTCAAATGTATCGATATTTTCTTACACCCCTACAGTATGTAAGGGATAATGTACAGCGAACCGGTCATTGTTGTGAAATAAACCCCGGCAGGGCGAGGTCTTGCAGGGAGGGGTCTTGCATTGCCCTGGGGGGGTTTATTTCACAACAATGACCTGCTAGCTGTACATTATCCCGCTTATTACACGGCTACTTACTTAAGAAATCAATAATTTGACACAAAAATAGAACTGCGTCCATAGCAACGGTCTGTTATACGTAACAACAGTCTGCTGTAAAGAAATAACAGACCGTAGAACACCGTGATTGACCAATCAGAGTTGAGTAATAAAGTCTGTTAATAGTTTGTTACCACACTTTTCCTTACATGCAGCAGTGGTTGTCAGGAACCAGAGCACTGCAGGTTTTTTCTAACCCACCAGGTTGATTATTGCAGTCCGATGGTCTCCCAGGTGTTAATTTGTCACCGATTTGGCAGCTAGAATGCAAACCAGCATGGCTCTCTGTGTCTAATGAGCACTGACCTAAGGAAGGGTCACGCATAGGTTCCCTCTGCTCCAAACACATCAGTGGCATTCTGGGCAAAGGAGTTCCCTGTTGTCAGCTCCAGAAGAGTCAAAAGTAGGATAACTGCCTCTGTGCTTTTTGTTCTATGTGCTGAAATTACTAACTTTACATGAAGAAACTGTGACCTTGTGGTTCCTCAAAGGTCACAGGAGCAACTCTGTGTCCACCTCTGTCTGTTTTGCAGCTCTGTGGCTACACGAAACTTGGGAAAGTGTTTGACTCATAGATATATCTATGGTTTGAGTATGATTAAGTCATTTTATCTTCAGCAGGATGGCCTGTTTTTAATCTTTTTGAAATTTGGTGTGACACAGACTCTTTATGTGTGTGTGTTAAGAGAGTCATCGAAATGTTTACACTGTAAATACATGTAAATATGGACAAATAATTGTTTAAGTGAAAAAGGAACAAAATAGTTGAAGCTGGTTGGCTCTGAAGCTGCATAGCTGCACAGGAAGTCCCTAAATATGCTGAGTCAGCAGTATTTGTTCCTGAATATCATCCTGAAGTCAGTTTTCATCGTGAATAAAAATTGGAGAGCGCAACTTTATAAAACGGGAACATGACACAGAGTATAGTAGGGCTGTGTGTTGGCAAGAATCTGGTGATACAATGCGTAAATAAAGGTTATATAAATAAAAAAAAGTATAACTATATAACTCCTCCCCCTTCTGCAAGAAGGACAGCTGAAAACACCGGACACTGAGAACAACAATAATATCAATATCATGTGCAATATCACTGTCCATCATGTTCAATATTACTTCTTTTCTGTTTTATATTTATCTAAAATTTTATTTTATTTATCTGATTTTTATTACCTTTTTTAATTTACTCATTTTACTAAATGTGTCCTACTCTCTACTCTATTGGTATTCTATTAGGCAATGGTTCTAAAAACTGTATTTTTTATTAAGAGCACAATGCTTATATTGCGATATATTGAGATACTGTAAGCAAGGTGATATATATCTTTTTAATTTAAATTAAAACATTTTTTTTAAATCTAATTCTAGGAAAACTGTAGTATGATTAAGTTATGTTTAATTCAGCAGGATGGACTTTACACTGTAAGTACATGTGTAATAACACATAAAATAAGTAAAATGAATTACTCCAGTCATTGATTGTGAAAAAAGGAACACAATAGTTGGAAAGTTGTTTCTGATGCCTCATAAGTAAAACCTTCCTGAGACATTTATAAGCAAACTAAATAACGTACAAAATGTCATATTATAACATATTAGAAACATCTTGCAGTGCAACCTCTCCGTTGTCCATAAAATTAAAACTTACTGTCAACAAAGACTGATGTTGTACTGACTTTCATTTTGCAGACTGGTGTACCTAATAATCTGGTCGGGGCCTCGTTCATTCCTATGGAAATTCTTGTGCCAGAGATTGCTAAAAAATACAACAAAATTACAACAAGTTCAAGTGTATCAAATAAAAAGTACTATTTCTAGCACCAGTGCCTAAAATAATAACAATTAAGTAAGATACATTTAGTAAAATGAGTAAATAAGATAAGTAAAATAAAAAAGGTAGAGTAAAAACAGCGTACATATTGCACATGAGAATGGAAGTAGTATTACGAGATATTGATATTATTGTTGTTGTCGTCTGTGTTTTCACATAAAATAAGTAAATTAATTACTGCAGTCATTGATTGTGAAAAAGGAACACAATAGTTGGTTCTGAAGCTGCATAATTACAACCTCTCTGAGACATTTAATGCAAATTTTAGTGCTTTTAGTGTTTGTGAATTGTATTTTATCTCTATTTGTGTCTGTGTCTCCAAAAGAGGTCCTTAATCTCAATGTGACTAACCTGGTTAAATAAAGGTTAAATAAAAAATAAAAATAAAAATAAGCAAATTAAATAACATAAAAAATGTCATATTAACATATTAGAAACATCCTATAGTAAAACCTCCCCATAGAATTAAAACCTTTCTGGCACTGTCAACAAAGGCTGATGTTGTATTGACTTTCATGTGCAGCCAGGTGTACCTAATAATCTGCCCCCTCTCTCTGTGTCTCTGTGTGTACAGTAAGTTCTGTAAACTACGTCTCCCGTCGTGCCTTGCGTCATTGTGTCAACATGGCGCCTGTCTGCCGGACAAAAGGAGAATCTGTCTGACGGAGGATTGAAACCCAATTAGAAACAGAGGAGACATTTTGGGAAAACTGTCAGTATCCGTGTGTCCCCGGCGCCCCGAGGCAATAGATAATAGATCTATGGTCCAATAAAACATCCTGTGGAGGCTCTTAGACTGGAATAATCAGGTAAGTTTAAGTCCTGCAGCTCCAAACTAGGATCCTCTGCTAACCTGGTTCACATTTCCTTTTCTCTCTCTCTCTGAAAACTCCTTAAAAATATCGCCTGTGCTGCGGCGTTTTCTACTTGGCGTTTGACATTAACACTAGCTAAATATGATTTTTACGGTTTGATCGTAATAATAAAGAGTCTGCCTTTAATTCGGCTTGCACATAGTTCATCAAAGAAACAGTTAATCAAACACAATGTCAACTTTCCCAGTTGGGGTGCTACAATACAGTACCGCGCTGCACAGCGAATTCTAGTAAATAATGGTGAACAACAGGCGAGCAAGCTATTAAAATGCTCTGTATTTGTTGTGTTGTGGTATGGATTAGTTTATGTGATATATGCCGAATTGAAGAGTTGTCCTTCATTGTCCAGAAGACGTCTTAAGACACCCTCTATCGGACATGCCTATACTCCTAGTAGCAGGGGGAAAATTAAAATCCGTGTTTTTCCAATGGGATTTGGTGATCGTTTAAAGAAAACACTGTGTATAGGGGGGCTACCTTGACATTTGGGACTACTACAGTGTTTTCTGCAGCCACATGAGCCTGCTGTTCTTTTTTTGGGTTAAATTTAGGGGTTTAGATGCCAGTTTAAAAAAGTTGCATACTGTAATTAAATTACTTGTTGTCTATTTGTGCTCAGCTCTGCACATGTCTGCAACCAGGACACAGTGCAATGTTATGCCACGTCTGGTTAGGATCTTATAGGTCAGATCACTGGGCTCAGAAATACAGATCATCTTTAACATATTAGACCTTTTTAAGTACAGCAAACATGATATTATTTGCACAAAATGCACACTTTAAAGCAGACATAAAGTGAAAGCCTGGCATTGCATGGTGTGTGGTTTGTCTGGAAGGTGTGCAGAGGACTGCAGAGGTCAGAGGTCAGGTCAAGTTCAGCTACAGTAGCAGCACCTACAGGGCTGGTAGGTGTTGAGTGTGTTGCTCAATGATACCTTCGGAAATGAGTCAAACTGTTAAAGTATTACCCCGGGTGTGTGTGTGTGTGTGTGTGTGTGTGTGTTTCCACACTGTACTTCCTTCTGCTGTTGGTGTTTAGCAGATATCTCTGAAGGAGTTGAGCAGTGTGTGCCAGTCAGCACTATTTGATTACTGGTCCCTCTATCCCTACTGGCACAAATATACTCTATCCCAGCCTCACATAGTCACACATGCTGTAAACTGGTTCGCTGTCAGTCCACTAAATCCTAAACTCTTCAGCTAATGCCCTTCACCACCAAAACTGGACCATGTAATTTCTTTTTTCAATTATTCTTAAATATTCTGGCATTTTTTTCTTGCTGTTGTCTCTCTTTTTATAATGATAAAAAACTACTAAGATATAATTTGGAGTACTTTAATAAGGTACCTTTAACTTACTGTTATGTCTGCATGATTATGGCCGAAATTATTATTATTATGATTATTTTTGACTAATATTGAGATCACTATTATTTATCACGATTATTCATTGATTTTAGTGACAACATATTTATATTGCAGTTTCACCTCAGAATAAACAGAGCACTGTTTTCATTCCCATACTGTGCTACATCCCTGTTAATGTACAAATTAAGGCTGCATGATGTTGGAAAAAAAACTGACATTGCAATATTTTTATATATATTGCAATATGAGAAAATACTATTCACGCTACTCTTTTGTGAGCTACATTTTAAAGTGAAATGCTTCAATCTGGTGCACTTTGAGGGCAAAATTAGCAACAATAAGAGCTATATAATCAATTTTACGCTCTTAGTTTAATCACAAACACATTGTTTGTATAGATAATAATCTATAACCAAAAGTGAAGCCAAAACATCTCGATCACCGACTGGTGTCTGGCTGTTAGTTTAGGAGGTGCTTGATTTGATATGCAGCAGCGTTTTCTACGAGCAGCAGAACGCAAATTTTAAATGTCAATATCGCAGGCAATCATGTTCATTTAATTGTGGGAAGCCAAAATTGTGATCGCGATTAGTATTCGATTAATTGTGTGCAGCCCTACTTACTGTACCAGGGTTATCTTATTAGTGAGTGTGGCTGCTGGAAATGCTGTGTTGATGATGTACTGCAGCCAGGGTTGGAAATTATCACCAGCCACCAGCCAAATGCTGGTAAAATATGCAAGTGTCTGCTTGATTTGCTTCACTCACCAGCCAAAAAAAAAATCTATTGAATAGCTGGTATATTTTGGAGTCCACCAGCCACAGTGGCAGGTGGACAAAAAAAGGTAATTTCCAACCCTGCAGCCATGATTAGAAACTTTAGTGACCACCAAGGCCGCTAGTGTGTAAAAATAAAAGCTTAAACCCAAACAGCCAATGTTGGTTCCTGCGCCGTTGAGGAAAGACGCATTTTGGTGGGATACACTATTGTCTGTGAGGCTATGACAAATAGTTTGTCTGAGTCTTTTTTTCTCAGGGCAGGAAGGAAAAGTTCTGTTTGCCTCCTGGTGTCATTGTGCATCTAAAAGCCACTGTGTCGTCTTACAACAGTAGCACCCTTTTAAAGGAAGGTTGGTTTCCTGCCAAAGTTGCTGCTAGAGAAACTGACCTAGGAGATAGAGTAAGCCAAAATACCTTTGTTTTTCCCCTGTGGTTGATTTATTCATTTATTAAAATCTGTCCAAATATTTGTCCAGATGTCACTTGCTCATGCACTCAGGTGTACAAGTAAAAACAATATTTGTTTAATGAAAGTCACATTTTCGTAGTGTTTTGTGAATCCTCCACTGCTTGTCTTCATTTTAGTTTACAAACTGGGATTGCTTTTAAGTCTACAGGATGAGAATCCACAATATTCCAGCTCCCTTTTTAGAAAAAGTGTGTAATGTTGGAGCAGAGGGGCAGATGTCTGTAGAGTTTAAGTCATTCTTGTCAGCACTTCTTGCTCTTCACTGAACTTTAAATAGGTACAGCTTCAGTGCATTTTCTGTAAGGCTGTCACTGGTCTTCACTTGGACACATCTGGTTTCCTTCAATCATTCTAAATGTGTCTCTAGATTACATCTGGCAGACTTGCTGTTTTTTGTTATTGTCTTGATGTAGTTCCCACAACTCACACAGTGCATGTAGAGCAAAACTAAACACCACTGAACCTCACCACTCTGGCCAAACTCAGACAGGGGAAAGAATGGCCCAGGAGCTGTGAGGCAAAAGATGGTAGGGTTAACTAAAAGTTATTTTCTTGGGCATCCTGGCCTGGTGGCCAGAGGTTGAAGCGTCGACCGTGAGTCGCAACGGTTTTTGCAGCCAGCTGGGGACCTTTGTTGCACGTCATTCCCATGGAGGTATTAAGAGAACTGGATACAGCGTTGGAGGCAGGGCCTCGTTCATTCCTATGAAAGTTGCTCAGTGTCGCATGATGCCAAAATGGCTCGACTTCCGACCATCCATTGGGCCCATGGAGCAGACGCAGTAGCTGGTCACATGGCTCGGTCACAACCGTCAAGCTGTCGTTGCGGCTTGCTAACTCCGCCTCCCAGCCCTCCCTCCAGGCCCAATGGCATCACGTGACGAACACGGAAGTTGTAGTACCGCTGTTTGGCCACTACGGAAATTGGCATCTACGAACCGGTGCTCTTCTTCGGGGCTTGGTCATTCCCCATCTTTTTCTTTCTTTCTTCATTTCCTGTTATCCATCTGCTGCCAGCTATTTCAATAACGGCATAAAAACTGATATTGACCAATGTTTGCACAATGAATAAAAATCCTAATCATACTTTTCTGTTAAGTAATATTAGAGTGTTTCTTATAGATTCAGTTTCCTTGCATGCTCCACTTTGGTCAAAGAAATGTTGTGTAAACCACAAAAACTTATTACAAGGAACAAGTAAACAATGTGTTCATTCTATCAGTCTTGTAAAGAGCTGCAATAACAGTGATGCAGGACGACTGTAAACAAGGCTCAATAAATAATACTACACTGAAATAAGTGAAATCATTTAATTGTTAATTTGCAACAACATATTGTAAACTCAGGACAAAAAACTGTTATTATGAAATGAAAAACATAATAACAGTGACTATCATTTTCCCTTAATGTAGCTGTCCTGTATGGAACCTATCAGTCAAACTTTATACAGCGTGACTCATCCTCTGCAGCAGTGAGAGAAAGTATGGAGCTTGGCTGCCTGAGATGTAATTTTTTTTTTGGCATTTTTCCCGAGACGCACGCACACACACATTGATACGCGCTCGCCCTCTCCCTCCTTCTCTATATAAGTGTTGACATGTCTGCTGACTTTGATTCTCTGCTGTGGCCTGTTTTTCTCCTCCTTGGCATCAGAAAGAAAAGCATCGAGACAGATGTGTTATCTTATTTCTCCGTTTATCTTCCTCTCTTGCTCCTCTCTCAGTTCAGTTCAGTTCAGTGACTATAATCACGACAGTATATTTTAAAGAAATGACACAAAATCATTGTTTTGTTAAAGCCGCATTGAAGTGCGCATATTTTAGGTTTGAAACATACCATGCATTGCATTTGGGTAACATTACATGATTATTGGGGGTGAAAACACTATGATAAAAGCCTTATTTAATGTGGAGGAATGCATTTCATATCTGGATAGCAGCTGCTGGGCTCTGATGTCTCACTGTGAGTGTATGCGTGTCTGTGTGAGCTGTAAATCTGCAGGCAGGAAGCTAACAGATGTGACTGGTCTTCCATTTTGTTCTGTGATTGTCTCATTGACGGGGATGTGGAGCTCAGAGTGTAGAGAAAGGTCACTAATGAGCTAAAACTGCATTAATTAATCAGAAATAGGAAATGTAGATTTTGTCAGGCTCCAATTTTGACACTATTTATGGCAAGTATTCTTTGTACAATAGCCACTCAATGTATTTGCAATTGGTAATTTCCTCTCTACAGTATATATAGTAGTTTTCTTTGTCACCTTTCCTGCATGGAATTCAGATTGTGCACCAATGTACAAGGGATTCACACTAAACAATGCTGGACATGATGTAGAAAATAAAAGCCAGGGCATGCCGGCATTTCATGCAACGCAGAAGACAACTTTCGAACATGACTTTATCATGTTGGACAATATTGTTGACTGTCTTCTTTAATCCCATTTATGAAATTAACGTGACACGGTAAATCTTTTTAGTTGTTTTCTGGTACACGTGTTATCAGAGCCATGGTTGGCCATTTTTTTCCGAAGCTGATTTTTTTCAAAAATGTAAAACTGTGCATCGTTTACTGTTACATGCATGTTATCTTGCCATCAGTCTTCTTCTTCTTCGCCCTCTTTGTTGGAGCATTGCTAAGCTTATTTGGTACGTTACTACCACTAACTGTCGATCAATGGAAAATAGGGCTACAACTAATGATTATTTTCTTTGTCGATTAATCTGTCCCATTATTTTCTTGATTAATCAATTAGTTGTTTTGTCTATAAAGTGTCAGAAAATGGTGAAAATGTTGATCGTGTTTCCCAATATTCACATTTAAGACGCATGAATCGTCAACGTTTTTTTCTTAAATATGACTCAAACCAATTAATCGATTATCAAAATAGTTGCCGATTAATTTAATAGTTGAAAACTAACAGATTAATCGTTGCAGCTCTAGCGGAAGACCAACGGCAGAAGGTGAATCACGCTGCCTGTGTGCATACTACAAACACAAGAGGGACCTTAATAATGTTATTATTAAGTGATTCTTCAATAATTATTAGTTTTTACATACTTGCATCAAAGTAAAAAACAGTAAAATGTTCTTCGTGTATAGAATTATTCTGTTTGCAGAAAAATACTGTTGTATAGTATGTAGAGTGTAGTAAAACAAAGTACAAGTACCGAGTCTCTTTGCCATTAATGGTGTTGTGATTGTCCTGATCTCCTCCAGGATGTTCCAGCAGTGTGAGGAGCCTCGTTTCACCATCGAGCAGATTGACCTCCTCCAGAGGCTGAGGAGGACGGGTATCACACATACAGAGGTCCTCCATGCCCTGGACACCCTGGACCACCTGGACCGCCAACATGGACACAAGCTGACCCATAAACCTCCCTACATGCCTCCCTCGTCTTCCTTGTCTTCTTCCAGCGCCGTCGTCGTCGCCTCCTCCTCCATGACCTCCACCGCCACCCAGACAAGTTTCCCTAGCAACCGACTGTCGCTGTCGCCCAACAACAACTTCGACACCACCTCCCCGCCTCTGCCGATTCCAGTAGCCTCGCCTGTCGCCATGGCAACGGTAGTCCAGAACGGCCTAGTCGGCGTCACCAATGGGAAGCTGTCGCCGCCCCGGTTTCCTCTGGGTGTGGTTAGCGGCAGCGTGACGGTGCCAGGCTATGCGTTTGAGACAAGTGAAGAGGACGTAGATGTTGATGACAAAGTGGAGGACTTGATGAGGTAAGACCAGACTAAAATTGCCTCAACTTAGACCAGAACTGACCAGACCAGGAAGAACCAGGCCAGCTGATGTCGGCTCATGCAAAAATGTGAAAGATATGTTTTGAAATAGTGTCACCATTCTATAGAAGAGATTAATGAATAGTTTATTTTTCAACTGTAAAACGTCCTGCCCAGTACATTTCTTCAGTGCATAAACTTGTTTGTACTAGTTGGCAAACTCGACGCCTCATGCATTTGCAAAATTTCCTTAGACTGCCAAGAAACCTTGTTGCTGCTGACAGTATTAAAGAGAGTCAGTCTCAATCTGTACAGTTTGCTACAACCATGACAATAATCAGTACTCAGAATTACAATTAAAGAGGACCTATTATGCTTATTTTCAAGTGCATACTTGTATTTTAGGTTACTACCAGAACATGTTTACGTGCTTTAATGTTCAAAAAACACTTTACTTTTCTCATACCGGCTATGCTGCAGCACCTCTTTTCACCCTCTGTCTGAAACACTCTCCCATGCTCTGATTGGTCAGCTGACCCGCTGTTGTGATTGGTAAACCGAAACCAACTCTTTGGACTCTGCTCCAGCTCCACTCTAACTAACTTTGTTTGAGGACATGCCAAACTAGCCGCTTGGCTGGTATTATGCAAATGCATTACTTGGTGACATCACCATGTTGCGTAAAAAAGGCGGGGCATCAAGCAAGGCATTCCAGGCAGTTCAGGAGCAGTGTTTCTGTGGGGGAGAGTAACGCCTTTTGGACTTTGGGCTTTATAACTTTGCAGACCTTTTACAAGCACAACAAACTATATAACACACTAAAGGAAAGGGAAAAAGCACAAAAGCATAATAGGTCCCCTTTAACATAATTGTGATTATGATTATTATGCTTTTTTTCTTTTGCTATCAAATGGATATTCTGTACTTGGTTTAAGAACCCACTGGCAACATATAGAGTAGATCACTGCACCAGAGAGCAGGTGTTTATACAGCCTGTCTGTTGCTCACACTGCATCTGAATGATACAAGGATTAATGCCTACACACACTCACACAGACAGTACTGTACACACATGCACACACACACACACACACACACTCACGAGTACCTCTCATCTGCAGTCTGCAGTCAGACAGCAGCAATCAGAGCGCTATTGATTTGAGGGTGTGTGAAGATGAAATCAACCCAGAAAGCAGCGAATATTCCAGCAGCATCTGGCCTCTGATTCCTGCTCATATTCAGCTCCAACAGCTGCTGCCATTAATCTATATATATATGAGAGGATTGCAGAGTTACAGCTGGTTTAAGTATGGCGACTGTTATCTTGTGCCATATGTGTAATGTCAGGCTGTTGGAGATGTAAACATTTATTGTACTGTGATGTGATAAACAGTAGATTCCTATCTCTGCTTTTAGGAGGGACAGTTCTATGATCAAAGAAGAGATTAAGTCCTTCCTGGCCAACAGGCGGATCTCCCAGGCCGTGGTCGCTCAGGTAACGGGTGAGTATCGACTTCATCTCATAGACTGTATATAAAGATGGACGACATGACAGCTCCTCAAAAGTGGAGGGACGACATCTTGATCGCCCCCTGGTGGCTGGCTGCAGTATAGTTACCTCCATGTTAGTGGATGGGACATGAGCCAAACTATAAAGTCGAAGTACACGGTGGTTTCTGTCAATTTAGGTAGCTCTTATCACACTGATCTATGTTCAAGTGTTCATTTTTCTGATAAGTTTGGTTTTAATTAGTTATTTGATGCTATAAAAAGACGGAGACATCATGATTAACAGCTGCTCTAAGTAGTTGCAGCCGGAGGCTCGGGAATTGTACGAGAGAGGAGATGTAACTTTAACTTTCCGTAACTGTCACGAGTCTGTGTAATAGAACATGTGTCAATTTGATCATAAATGTAGTTATAGAGATATTATGGTTAGTTGTTGTGTCTTTCTAGCCAAACAGCTACCGTGGTGCTAACGTAGCTAATAAGCTGCGGCCGTGCTCAGCTTGTTATTGGCTCGGGCAGGTGTCTGGGCGGGACTTTGATACCGTAGCTTCAGCCCTTCGATCACTACTGCGTAGACGTCAAAATCTCAAGATGGCAGCTCCTGTATCCGGGATGTTTTGGGTTCACTTTTTTATAGTGGGAAGAAGTGGAGACGTGTCTTCCATTTATATATACAGTACAGTCTATGGTTCAGCCTAGCAGCCTACTAACTGTACAGATCTCGCTCCATTACTCTTCCTCCTCCAGGGATCAGTCAGAGTCGGATCTCCCACTGGCTCCTACAGCAGGGATCAGACCTCAGCGAGCAGAAGAAACGAGCCTTCTTTCGCTGGTACCAGCTGGAGAAGACCAACCCCGGTAATAACACCCTACAACATAAGGCCTCCTCCATACCCCCTCCCTACACACACACACACACACACACACATACACACACTCACTTTTTCACTTCCACAAAAAATAATACTGTAAAGCAAAAGGGATAACACATTTTTCAATAACCAGCTGCACTGAATGCATGACTGGCAGCGCTGACTTCAATACAGTTTCTTAACGCTGACTGAGCAAATATCAGGCCATTCAGACTACAACATAATGGGAAGAACGTGTTATCTGTTAAGAACATGTTGTCATTGCATATTATCAACGTCTCCCCGGACAGCCCAGATTGACAGCTCTAATACATCAGTGCAGAAAAGAAAACTGTACCTCAGCTCATTGGTATTCATAGCTGTGATTTCAACATGAACTACTATAGGAGGCTAAGCCGAGCTTTAAGCCACTGAGGTGTTGCCCCGGGCTCACCTGAATGATGCGCTGAATAACGTTACCGTGTACAATTTAAGTCCGAAACACACTTTCTGCTTGAACACTTCCAGGCGGAACCCCTGACCCGGCCAACGTTAATTCCTACTTGAGTACCAATTATCCCCAGGAGACCCGATACACCATCTGGCTCCGACACAGCAGCCCCAAATTGCTAATGCCAGGCAGGCATAACAATTCAATGCAACAAAGAGGAGCCAAATGTGAAAACCTCAATTACCATACATGGGAATGCAAATTAACACCATTCAATCTACACCTCTTGTATCGAACAAAGTTTAGTTACAGGAAAGAACGCACCAGGCCTCTTTTGTCTGGAAAAACCTCCAACACTTTGCCCGAGAGGCCAGGAACCACGTGGAGCTGAAGCAAGCCCCCAGGAAGAGCGCCGGTCGTTGATCCCAATTTTTGTAGTGGCCAAACGGCAGTACTACAACTTCAGTGTCCGTCACGTGATGCCATTGGGCCCAAAAATACCTTTTCCCATAGACTTACATTGGGAAAGAGATGTCTGTAACTCAGCGGATAATTTTTTTTGAGGTGAATCAACTTCCCAGTACGAACATTTGAATAGCCCTTATTTAAATCGTTAGGTCCCAAAAGTTGTAAAATGCACTAATAGCCAAATCCAGAGTTATTTCCCTGCATCCGTTCATGTGAATGAGACCCTGGGAGGTCTGGGAGGCGGAGTTAGCAAGCCGTGACAACAGCGTGGAGGCTGTGACCCCGTGACCGAGCCATGTGACCGAGCGGACGCTACTGCGCCTGCTCCGTGGGCCCAATGGATGCAGAAGATCGTCGGAAGATCTGGGTACTTTTCCAGTTGGAAGTAGAGCCATTTGGGCTTCATGCGCCACTGAGCAACTTTCATGGGAATGAACGGGGCCCCGCCTCCAATCCTGTATCCAGTTCTCTTAATATTATCCATGCTCTGCATGAGAGGAGCCTTGTCCATCTGAGGCCTGCAAAACTTCCAACTCACCAGTAGATGCAGCTATCTCGGTTTCCATCTTGAGCTGTTCCTTTCTCCTCCTTATCTGCTGTTCCTGTTCCTCCAACGCATGTTCACAGTTCCTTTTAAAGCTGCCATACGTGCAACAAGTGCAACTCTTTCTGCTGCTGCCTTAATTTGTGCAGAGGACGTGGTGCTTGATTTTTTTTTTTTTAGTGGTGTCACTTTTGTCATATCGTCATCGCAATATTGAACAATGTTATCACACATCGCAGATTTTTTTCTCATATCGTGCAGGCAGAATATCAATAAATACTAATAATGAGTAAATAATATAAAAGGCATTGTGCCAGTAGAAATGGTTCCTGAGCCTCTAAGCAGGACTCAGTATAAATACAGACTGTAGGCTGTTATTCATGTGCAGGTTTTTGTTAAACAGGTAACACACAGAAAACACTGCTGCTCTGCCACTGATAACTGTGTCTTTATTAGTACAGTTCAGACTCAAACTCTAAAGGCTATACAGCTGTTAAAGCCGACTGACAGCTGATCCAGCTGTGATCATATTTCCTCGTTTCCTCTGTCCTTGCATGGTTTCCTTTAGGGAAACATGGATGCAATTAAGAGACTTGGGATGCAGCCGGTGTGTCCTCATCCGCTCTTCCTTATTTAAAAATCCAACAGTCAACAGATTTGCAAGAAATAAATCGATGCAAGGTTTGCTCTTCCACAACCAATACATTAGAGTTACGCTATGATGTGTGCACACAGATTTTAAACTACACATACCTTCTCCTCGAGCTGAACTTTATCCTGCTCTTCACCCTGGTGAGAAGCTCCACAGCGTCCACGCAACGGCGTCCAGAGCAGCTGATGAGTGGATGATACGCAGCTCGTGACGCGCTCCAAACACGCAGCACCCACGTCGTCCTTCCTCATAGTCCTTGAAAACACAAAAAAACTCCAAAAGACTCCAACGAAGCAAAGTTTATGACTTAATTGTCGAGGCTAAGCCAAGCTTTAAGCCCTTTAAGCTCACCTGAATGAGGCGCTGAATAACGTTAACGTGTATAACTAAAACAAACTTTACGCTTCAACGCTCCGCTCATTTAATTTCCATGCATCCATTAACTCGATAACATGTTCACTCTGATAGCAATAAACAAACAATATACAGGTAACGACTGCAGCAACATGCTGCCTCAGCGGTCAAAAACTGTTTATGCTTCCAGGCGGAACACCTGACAACATTGGTTCCTACTTGAGTACCAATTATCACCAGGAGACCCGATACATTATCTGGCTCCTACAGGTGGATTCCTCAACCCTCTGAGACCCACAATAGACCCGTTTTTGTCCTTTTTTAGGGGGGTACAGGGGGTCTTTAGAGGGACATAGCAGGTCAACAGTAGATATCACATAGAAGTAATGTACATCATCTGAAAGCTGAGAACCTGAAAATTAATTTGAGATGCTGCTCAGCACTATGCGATAAGTTCTTCTAGTCATAAATCATAAATAAACATGAATTAATTAATTAAAATAAACTGTAAAAGTGTATAAGGGCTTAGAACATGATGATATAAGTACGTGATGGTCATCCCCATGTTCCATTATGTCTCATAAGTTGTTGCAGCAATTTCTGGGTTGATACCATTTGTTACACAGATTTGGTGCAAAATTTAACAATTTTTTACCACTCGAGAATTCACCTCCAAAATACCACATCAAGACACCTAGACCTTGAGGAACTCCATAGAAAAAGCCATGCTGTGATTTGGTAACAAAAACTTTTGACATTTAGAGATTGGATGGCGAGCACTTCTGTTCTGGAAACTGCTCAGAAACCCCCTTATTGTCAATATACATATGGAAAGCACATAGAAAATGGCGATGCCAGTTTTTCCTTGCCAAAATTTAGCCTAATTTTGGAGTGTTATTTATCCTCCTTCCTGACATGCTAGCATGACATGTACCAATGGATTCCTCAGGTTGTCTAGTTTCATATATCTGTAGCTTCACTCTAGCTCTAAAGCTGAACCTGCTACTCCCTCTGAAAGACAGTAAAGTCTGTCAGGGTTATCCACGATCCCGCAGGTCTCAGAGGGTTAATTTTGCAGCAGCTTTCTGGTATTTGGAGAGTTGCAGATGTGACATAATCAAAGAGTCTTCTGACAGATAAGAAAGCTACGTGTTCTCGTTGTTTTATGGGCATCTTGAGATGTCCCTGGTTACAGAAATAAAGAAACTGTTGACCTGTGGTTGAACAATGACTAGACTGTGTTAAGTTGAGACCAACATAGAGGAATGTATGAAAAATCAGTACAGTCACAGTTATCCCTGTGTCTTCCCTTGATAAGAAAAAAAAAACAGACTGGCATGATGCTTTAATTAGAGTCTCTTGACTTTAATTTGATTCATTGGCTCGATGCTCTAAAGTAAATGTCAGGGTGTGATGAATTAATTTTGTCCTTTCAACCTCATGATGAAGTTTACACACTCTAAATATACATAGTAAATGTGCAATACGCAATGACTGCTTTTCATTATTTTATGTGAGGCATATATTTGTAGGTGGAGAAACTGTCTAAAGCATCACTCTGTATGGCATTACTGAAACTTTATTATTAACGCTGTCTGATGTGTGTGTGTGTGTGTGTGTGATGTCAGGTGCCACTCTGGCCATGCGAGCCGCCCCGATGGCTCTGGAGGAAGTGATGGACTGGCATCAAGCCCCGCCTCCGTTTGGCTCGACCCCCGGCGGCTTCCGTCTGCGGCGAGGGAGCAGGTTCACCTGGAGGAAGGAGTGCCTGGCTGTCATGGAGAGGTGAGCTGTCGGGGGGGGGGGTTGAGGTGGAGGAGGAGGAGGAGTGGACTGGCTGAATGTGTGACAAAGCCTAATATTTAAAGGGGACATATCATGCTCATTTTGAGGTTCATGTTTGTATTTTGGGTTTCTACTAGAACATGTTAACCTGCTTTAATGTTCAAAAAACACATTATTTATTATTTTTCTCATGCTGTCTGTCTGAATATACTGGTATTCATGCTCTGTCTGAAATGCTCCATTTTAGTGCATTTCAACGGAATTGCTTTGCTTGGAAACAGCATAGATCCATGTTTACATTCTGTCAGCTGATGTCATTCACATACACTGCAACAGGAAATAAAACTGGGACACATTTAGTATGTTTACGTTTAAAACTGTGAAATGGTCTAAATATTGTAGATTTGTGACGCACAGTTTCTGAATACGGGCTGTGTGTATTTCTCCATATATTGAATGTTTCAAATTATTTATATAGCACTTAAGCCTGCTTTATAATATAAAAGACATGAAAATCTCACTTTTTACAATATTGGACCTTTAATATGTGTGTGTGTGTGTCTACACAGCTACTTCATTGATAACCAGTACCCTGATGAAGCGAAGAGAGAGGAGATCGCCACTGCCTGCAACGCTGTCATTCAGAAACCAGGTAGGTAAAAACAGGAATGATATGATCATTGCTTCGTTAACTAAATACTTCTACTCTTTACTTTTGGTAACTTAGTTCACAATTACAAAGTAGGAATTTAGCTCTCTTGTATCGGTAGAAGCTTTTACTCAGTGGACCTGCTATTAAAGAGGCTGTTGAAAAGCCAATCCAACTACATGGATGTTTCTAGATATGTAATTTACTATAAAGCCTACTGTATTGAATAATGACTGAGAATAAATAATGATATAGGAATATGGAAAAAAAAAAACGCTGTCATGTCCATTACTTTGTATGTTGACTGCAAATTGGCCTCCATTTTCAGTATACCTGGTTGTATTTTTGGAGATCATTTGGAGAACTGATTTGGTTTAATTAGATGTTAACTACTCTCTTGACTCCCTACATATTGGTCATGTTGCAACAATAAAAAACAAGGTAACTATAAGAGTGGCATCATGACAAACACGCCAAAATGATGGAAAAATTGAAAAGCCCAAAATGTCCCTAGTTAAATGGTTGAATATGTTCAATAAATAAGCAGCAACATTGAACCTTTGAACTGCATTGTAAGCCAACTTGTCTCGTAAATATCTGTCAAAGGAAGAACCTTGCATTGCCTCGAAGATACATTCCGACCAGTGAGATTAAATATGCTTGATTGAGCCTTCAAAAACCAACACAGGGAGAGACTGGAGGAGTAGAGGACAGAGACGCAGCAGCTCAGTAGCTCTGATCTGAAATCTGTGTATGTGTGTGTTTGTTACAGGAAAGAAGCTGTCTGATCTGGAGAGGGTAACATCTCTGAAGGTCTACAACTGGTTTGCCAACCGCCGCAAAGACATCAAGAGGCGCGCCAACATTGGTAATATCTACCCCCGTGTGTGTGTGTGTGTGTTATCCTTTTAAGAAGCATATATTCACTGTTCTGAGCTGTCTCTCTAAATAAATCAATAAACACACATAAAAGAGCTCTCTGTATTATAGCCAACACTTAGACGCCATCCTGCTCGTCACAATACCGCTGTAGAATTTCACACACACCTGGGCATCAGTGAGGAATACACACATTCCTGACCTGAACGCCTTCGTGTTTGCTTGCATCTGAGTGTGTTGTCGTTTGAGGTCGATACGCTATGATGAGGTTTGTGTTTTTGAAGAAGCAGCCATCTTGGAGAGCCACGGCATCGAGGTTCAGAGTCCAGGCGGTCAGTCCAACAGCGACGAGGTGGACGGCAACGACTTCCCCGACCAGGTAAAGTATATGTAAAGCAGCTAAGCCCATGTGTGGAACAGTAAACAAACAGCAGGGGCTCAGTGAAAGTCAGTAAAGTGTATGAAACATTATTAAATCTGCTTTGTTTTTATTCCTCTCTGTGTAACCTGCTTAAATTTACATTTGGTCACATATTTGACTCAGAGATTATAAATAACTAGCTATAAAGAACCAAGAGGTCACAGCATTATGACACCATTCTTGTGACAGTAGAATGACCTGGTTATTGTATAACCTGTGTGCGCTCTGCTCTGTTACAGGGTTGTGAGGTGTCCTTATTTGACAAGAGAGCCTCAGCCAGGCAGTTTGGTTTCAGTCGAGCTGACCTGTCCTCTCCAACCCAGGTACAGCCTGACCACAAATACACACACACACACACACACACACACACACTGCTTTGGCCCTTCGATGAAGAGACGAGGGCAGATTTAAGACCTTTGCACACCAAGTCCGTATTTTTCATCGTACGTTTAAAAATAAGTACGACTTCACGTTGTGTCAATCACGTTAAAACACTGACTCCTTCGCTGACTTTTATCCGTCATTAAAGTTTTTCAGAACAAGTTACATTTTCTGCATTTTTTTCGCAGCCGTCAAAAAGCCAAAAGAGGGTTGTTTGACGACTCCAAGCCTCCGTCCGTGCAAACGTCAACATCCAAAAATAGCATCTGATAAATATTAACTTTGTCTCCCAGCACAAAGCACTTTATGATAAAGAAATGAATGAAAACAGAGTTGAAGAATTTAAAGACGAATTCTGGCAGGTGATTGCAGAACAGCTTGGAATCGGGGCATTCAGTTTAATCTTGTATTGCGAATTATTGCAACAAATAGAATAATAAAACGCATCAGACTCAGCGTGCAAGGTTTCTGTGTGTAACGTTTGTGCTGGATTAAAAAAATGCACATGAAAAATAGAGACCTGGTGTGTAAAGACTTGCTCTAAAAACTTCCAGCAATGACTCTCAACCCTTGGTTTCTCCTCTCCTCGCTCAGGTACCCACGCTGCTCCCCAGCTGGTTCTCCGCCCTGGGTAGAGGAGCCTTGTCCGGACAGAGGAGCGCATCTCTGATTGGCCGTTCCCTAGTGGCAGGGGCGGGCCCTCAGGCGGAAGGTTCCAGATTGACAGGCGTGTCCTGGTCTCCCCCTTCCCCATCCCTCCAGGACGAACCCACCATTCACAGCGCGCTGTCCGAGTCCCAGGACCCAATCGGTTTGGAGAAGGCGTCCGTCAATCACAGCAGCCAAGCGTTGGCCAATCAGGCGGACGGAGCGGGGTGCAGTATCGGGAACGACATCAAGACGGAAACGCTGGAGGACGACTGAAACGGGCGGCGGATATTTTGAGTTTTCCGAGATGATAATGGAACAGGATCAGAGGTGTGTTAATATGCAAGCAGATTTTATAGGAATGTAATAAGTGAAAAAAAAAAAGACCAAAAGTCGTGTAAACTCCAACCCTGAGATACCTCCCAACCCTACCTCCAACCACCAACCTGCTCTGCTACGCTCTTATAGGCATTACTAGTATATTATAATAATAATAATGATAATAATAACAATAAACTTATTTTTTAAAGTGCTCCCCAGCAGGCTATGGAAGATTAAAAATGCCTAAATAAAAACAAAATAGATTATGCATTCTTTAATTATGTCACATAAAAGGAAAATACACATAGCAACGTGTGTTGTTTTACGCTTTTGTTGATTTGTTTTAGGCATTTTAAATCTTCCGTAGAGACTGTCTAACAGGACATGATGCATTGTGCAGATTTTCTTCGGAAAACTGCATTTATTCACCGCAGGACAACACTGTATTTGACACAGGGTTCAGATAATTTCAGGGTCTTGCACTGTGATCACACAACACAACTGAACAGCCTCACGAGATAAACACATGAATTTGAAAGTTCATTTTTAACTGATTGTTTTTGAATTTCATCGCAGTTGATTTATATTTAATTTTTTTTTTTGTTTCGCTGTTGGTTCCTTCCAGTGAGAAGAAAACAGCAGAATAAGCTCAGTTTCATTGAGGTCACAGCACATAGGTGATATTTCTGTGGGCCCTACGATGATTTAAATCATAAAACAGAATGACCCACTCCTCCATCCCCCTCCATGGTAGAATAAGCTCAATATATATGGAAGCAAAGAAAGGACTATGACATTTAAATAGCACTGAATGGATCGTATTGAAATGTTTTAATGTGAAAATCATCTATCTGAATTTGAGTGGTTGAATTCCCAGGAGGTATTTTCAATTTAAAAAACGCACCTGGAGTGGCTTTTTTGTTGTTGTTCAACTGTGCGGTGTTTTCAGTTGCTCAACTGAACTCCTCTTAGATCACATGACTAACAGGACATCACCTGATAGGCCAGAGTTCTGATCGATTACATCTCGGCTTCACTGCTTATCTTCGTATCCTGAACATTTTTTTTGTTAAAACAATTAGTAAAGTTTTTTTAGGGGTTCACAAAATTCAAGTTTTGTTTTTTTTTAATTGCACAATTTGAAATTACGAAGAGGAGTTTAAACCCCATACACAGGTGGTTTTCTAGATAAAATACTATAAAAATACAAAACAAACTATGAATTCAGCGGTATTTAAATATCAAGTATTCAGTAGAGATTAAATTTCACAATTGGGTATTTATTATGGCCTCTCTTTGCTTCCATATTAATAACAATTAATAAAAGAAAAAAGTTACTCAATACATAAATGTTGAAGGTAGCTGAAACTGTTGTATGAAAACTAGAAACCCGGGTGTGATTAATTTGTGCCCCGACGGCTGATCAGGCAGAATGAACGATCACTGTGAGATGATCTATAATCAATACAGATCAGTCAGTTTCGGAGGTAGATACTACAGATTAAAGTGTAACATACATATACTACACATGTATGTATGCATACACACACATACGTATATATACAGTATATTATATAAACTGCGGGGTATATATATATATGTATATATATATGTATATATATATATATATATATATATACATATATATATATATATACCCTGGTCCATTTCTATTTACAGTATCTAGACATATTAGCTTCAGATGAGAGAAACTATCAGTATGAGTCTTTCTTGTTGGTGAAAGGTGAGTGAAGCATTAGCCAAAGTATTAAGTTTTGAATTTTTGTGTATTTTCTGAGTGTGTGATGATGATAGTCACGGATGGAGCTGTGTATTAGAGATATGCTAATCAAAGATGCATCAGATGTGTCAAATTATTGCAAGGGAAAATGCATTTCCTTTTTTTTTTTTTTTTTTTTTTTAAGGTATATCCGTGTTTGTGCTCGATATGCCATGTGTTTTAAACACACACTGTCAACGTTTAAAATTGTATTTTCGTTTTAAATGACACTTTATTGGATCAATATCATGGTGCTTAGAGTCCCTGCTGTTTAGACATTCGATTGATCAGTGTGAATGACTGACAGACAGACCAGAGAGGCAGTAGGGAGAGAAAATGATTCGTTTTTTCTCAGAAAGATAATAGTTCAGAATTAGTGAGTGAGTTGGATTCAAGTGAAACAACCACAGCAAGAAGTGTTCTTTAGAGAAAATTAATAGTCAAATCAAGAAATATTTATCCCCATACAGCCATTGTAGAAGTCTTCTTCTGCATTTTTGTTAATCTCCATCCCGACAAGGAATTATTAAATCAGGTTTTGCCCTTTTTTTAGTCTTTTGGACGTCAGTCTGATAACTGTTTGGATGAAAACACATACATTTTGTCTTTCTTTAAAAAAAAAAAAACACATGTTCATTCACTAATTTATCAGGAAACATTTTTAGCTTGCTGTTATACATCCCACTATAGTACGCACCGTGTTTACGTCTTTCAAACACTTTGCTTTTTGGGTAAAGTTCGAGATATGTATGTATATTGAAGCAGCATTAGTTACATTTTTAGCAGCACTGACGTATTAACACCTTATAAAGTTGCTAATACTAATGTGTTCGACATTCAGCAGATCAGATATTCACTCTCTTTTAGCTCTGTTTTGGTCTCCACCAAGCCCAGAATAAGCTGCTAAATGCTCTGCTATATTCACTAGCTAGTTGCTAACTTTATTAGTCTGCTGTTTGGTGCTGGGCAGGTAGCGTACGGGGAATTTACGCCTCGTTTCCACATCGTTTTGTGTCCATATAGCATACAGATTACCCCCCCTGGTGTTCAATGCAAGGAAATGCATTTCTTTACGGATGGATTAAAACACAACCGCAAGAAATGGGGGAGAAATTACTGCGTGGATATAAATCAGTATTTTATATCTGACTGTTTTTCGCTGTCCAGTCGAGACAAGTAACATTTATAAGGTTACATTTTTTGTAAGTCAAAAAATTCGATGACAACATTGGTAGCTTGCAACAATGTAGCTGTGTAACACAGAGTGCATACAGTAGTTTGTACGTCTTTTAACAAACTAGTTCACAAGACTGCTAAATATGTCAATAGATCTATATTACATTCATTAGTTTATAATTTGCTAATTTCACAGGAAGTTGGCGAGGCACACAGCGTCTGTCCGTTATCTGCCGCAAAAGTAAATTTTTTTACACGTACATGAGGAAAATTACGGACCGGAAAAAAAACGTAAGGAGTTTCGCAAACACATCGGAGATCATGGAGGTTCCCCATAGGAATGAATGAACCTCTGGTTGATTTGCATAAGTACACAGAGCTACAAGCTAAAACACACGACGGCTAACGGCCAGAAACAAGTTTTAATGAGGGTGGAGTTTGCGGGCTAGAAAAACCAAAACAATGAGCTAAAGGAGACAAAAAGATGAGGTGAATGTATAGCGTTGGATGATAATTGTTCCCGTTCACATTACACAGATCCAATTTGAATATGAAAAAAAAAAGCTAAGTGCAATTGAAAACTACATTTTAAGGATATTGAAAGTTCAAGTTCAGTAGCTGCAGTTCTATCAGACATTGAAAGTGGTATCCACCTCCTTTCTGTTTGCATAAGTGTGGTTGGCTTATACTTTACTGTGTAGTGTGACACATTAACTACTGACTCTAAACACTTTCTCACCAGTTAAAAAGTAAATAATACTGGAGTTTGGTGTGTCAATAATTAGGTGATCCAGCTATCCAGAATAATTCCAGTAATGTTACTGTTACTGTTTTTAGTTGAAGTGCCTTATTTATTTCAGTGTATTAATAACACAGGATCAGGACTTCCACAATGGCTGTACACACTATATCTCTATATCAGAACCAATGCAGGAAAGCACATGATGCTCTGTTAACGGCCAGCGCTACAGTGGCTTCATTTAAAAACCGGTTTATCATCATCATCGTTCATCATCACCAGGTGCTTTACAGGCTAAGCTACTAGTTCAGAGTTCAGAACTCGACACAGATACCTCACGTTACCCCCCCTCCTCCCACCGTCAGCTATAAGCTACCCCCCGCAGGTTCCTCCGCAGCTGCTTCAATGTGAATCAAAGTTTAGACAGTCGAGAGTGAAAGTAACTGTAGAGCTGATTTATTCAGAGGAGACTGGCGGCAAACTGTGATGAGGCTGTAAAAGACGGCTCGCTGGCTGATCTGGGACAACAGAAACGTCAGTGTCCTCTAAAAAAGGGAAATTCCTTCTCGAACTTGAGCCAATAAATATTAAGTTTGAACATAAAGGGAAATTCCACTCCAAAAAAAAAAAGAATATATCATTCATAAGCTCCTGCTTCCACTTATAAAAATATGTCCCCCTCATCCTGGTGGAATACTAACACAACACCGTCAGTGTTGGTTTCAGATTGAACGTCTGTGAGAATTAAAGTTTTGTGGTGGAATGTCTCTTTAATTGTACGGCAGCACAGCTGTCCCAGGTGTCTTTTTGCTTTAAGCATTTTGTAAAGGCATCATTAGTCAGTGTGATGTAGCTTCCCGTCATCTGTTTGAGTTATTTTACACCAAAATATCTAAATATACTACCCCACTAAGGGTAAGAGAACATGTTTCTTTTTTTTAATTTTCTTTTAAATCTGCCAAGCAGAAGCCTTTCTGAAGTGAATCTCTGGGTTCATTTAAGACAACGTGCTGTTTTGAGATTATTTCAGGATTTTTTTAAAGCATTTCAGTTTTGCTGCCTTCGTGGTCGTCTCACGAAGTCGTACTTTGGAGTTTCTGAAGCGGCAAATTGATGTGAAATGAAACGAGTAGTTTATTAAGTGTCATTTTAGAGCCAAAAAAAAATATGAAAGGAAAAAGAAATGAAAACCATAAGAGAATTAAAATGAGACCGAAAACAAAAACACACATCCATGATGAGAAAATTTGTCGTGTTTCTTATTTACAGATCTTTTCATTTCACTTTGCTCTCAGTTTTTTAACCCTAAATTGGCTCTGTACCTTTTCTTCTACAAAAGTGTTTTTAAAGTGTTTATTCTTATTATAATCAACTTGAAATGCATAAGTCAAATTTATCATGAAATAGAAACACAGTAAACACCCATTTTTTTTCCCATAAATAACATAGAAAGCATTTGTTCTTCCAGTTGGATTCAGCACTGTGTCAGGCTACTCATGTGCACTTTGTTTCTGACAGTATTGACGGCAGCATGTTGTCTTTTTTGCTGGTTAAAATGCAGTTTCTGCCTTCAGCCCTCTGTTGCCTTGCTGTACTGTTAGTAGTGTACTGTTTAGTTTAAAAGGGACGAGCTTTCCATCTTCACGGGAACAAAGCGGCCGATGTGTCAGATCCCTGGTGTTGACTATATCTTGATGACATTTGTCTTTCTCCTGCCAAATCTAACTTCCTCTGGCGATATCCGACCGTCCCTTTACACAGACAGTACAGTAAATATTAGTCTCACTGTTTGGATTGGCACACTGGGCTGTTAGTTCAACAGAATTAGGCTGCACGTTGATGAACATGCTAATGATCTGAGATCTGCTGTGTGAACAAAGAGAAAGCGTAGTGTCAGTGTGGTTTCAGTCAGTTAACGCCTCAGGACTGAACGTCGCCGTTTGTCGGTCTCTTAACCTTCGTCAATGTTGTGAATACACGAGATGACGGTTGAAGAGTTGTAATTCCAAAATGCTGTTTTTATTTTAATTTAGATGAAAAAAAAAGTTCATCATCCATTCATTCAACATAAAATGTAGATGTTCCAGTCTTAATGTCCCCCTTTAAATCAGCCCATGACTGTAAATAAATACTACTTAAAAGAAATGGTTCAAACATTTTATCAGTCATGTAAAAAAAAAAAGAAAAGTTTTTTAAAACCTTCTGAGTGGTTTCCATTTCATTTTGGCAATAAACGATTTAATAATTCTCTATAGGATGATGAATATCAAACCTCAGCAGGACGTTTGTTGTATCACTCTGAATTGATTTTGATCCCCTCGTTCTTTTCTATTTCAAGATTTAGTGCCTTTTTTGGACGGTAGACTGTTCTGTAATTGCTATGTAGAGAATCTACATATGCCTTTTGTTACTTTTTCATCTGTTGGATAAACCTTATTTGTTATTTTTAAGGTGTGTTTTTATTGATATTCTATTTACAAGGGAATAAAAAGTGATCTGAGTCCATGCAGCGTGTCTTGGTTTGTTTTGTCTGTATGCATGTACAGTGAATGTATGAAGTCACTCAACTCTCCCTGAAAACTTTCATATATTACGTTTTTTTTTTTCTATCAAACATGAAATATTCACAGCTAAATAAGTATCATTATATTTTGGAAAAAGAATAAAAAAATAAATCACCAATTGTCATCAGATTTTGATGCAAATACTGCCAAAATCTAAATGGTGCATCCAAATACGCAACACACAGGAGAGGAAAAGACACAAATATCTTATGTGAAATAACCCAAGCTATTAAACCAAAGTTCATTGTTGATCATGTGAAAAAATCAATCCCAAATCAAGGTCCACTTAGTAGTTTCTTTCTGGAGCTTTCAGCTGTATCGCACCGAGATAACGATGAGGTGCTGAGCTTGTAAACAGATCCATCTCCGTGACAACTGAGCAAACTTCATCCACTGATGAAACCAAGTGGTAACGTTGGAACCTCTGAAAAAAAGTTAGTCAGTGGACCTTGAGTTGGGATTGTTTTGTTATAATATAGTTAAGTCGATAGAGACAGGTTTGTTTTGAGAAATGCAGTTACATCACCTCATCAAAAAATGTCACTGTGGCTCTGCTGCCCCATATAAAGGGCAGATGAGGTGGTTTGGCAATGGAGTACTTTAAAAAGGGATGTTGAAGGTGAAATTGGCATTTAGTGGCAAAAAGTTCACTGAAACAAAGGGCAAAAATTAAACCTGGGAAATTCAATGAAACGACATTTAAACTGAATCAAAAAAAACACCAAACACAAGAAAGCTGCAGCCTCCTTTTCCTCCTCTTACTCCAGTGAATGTTAATTATCTTCTCAGCCTCACCTAACTGGAACCTACCACCTGACCAGGTGAGTATAGGGGGGAGCTAAACTGAGCAAGCATCCAAATTCACACAGAATAATGAACAGACCATTAATACAAGATCTCCAAGTTACTGGTGACATCTCAATCCATCTAGGGGCACTCACACATACCAATGAGCCCACCAACCATTACAGAATATCATTTACTGCAGAACTATCTCACCTATATCATCCTACATGTTAACAGAGCCCAGCCACTCCCTGCTAAGAGGACGTAATGAGGCCAACCTGTTGGCACGTTCCTTGATTGAGCTGCTGAGCTGCCGATCTACCCAACAAACCTGGCAGAACAACAAAATCCTATGAACTCGTAAAACAAACTAAACACGCTTCAGTCATTTATATACACTACTTGATGGTATCAAATAAACTGAAACATTGGACTGAAATTAACAATTAAGCGGCCACAAAACACTGTTTATTTTGTGGAACAAGGCCCAGTGAAAAGGGAGAAAGGCAACATTTTCACACTCACCAATGTACAATAAAAAAACCCCCAACCAAACAGCATTAAAGAGGACCTATAATGCTCATTTTCAGGTTCATACTTGTATTTTGGGTTTCTACAAGAACATGTTTTACATGCTGTAATGTTAAAAAACACTCTGTCTAAACTCTTTGGATTCTGCTCCAGCTCCGCTCTAACTAGCTTTGTCTGAGGGAGTACCAAATTAGCCGCTAGACAGGTGTTATGCAAATATGTTACTTGGTGACATCACCACGTTATGGGAAAAAAAGGCGGGACTTCAAGCGGGGCATTTCAGGAAGTTCAGGAGCAGTGTTTCTGTGGGGGAGAGTAACTCCCTTTCGTGTAGACTTTGTAACTTTGCAGACCTTTTACAGTCGAAAAACACTATACAACACATTAAAAGGAAAAAGCACAAAATCATAAAAGGTCCTCTTTAACATCAGTTACCACTTACCTTTAGAGCTGCTATTATTTGTCAGTTTTTGGTAAAAGTAAAACTCATAACACTACGAGCTGCATCAGTCTCCCACAGCTCTGCACATTTCTTTAACCGTTAAATCAGTTTGGTAAAAAAAAAAAAAAAGAACAAAATACTCTTTTAATCTTCCTTTTTTTATTTTTTCTTACCAGATTACTGTTCAGATGATAAAAAAAAAAGAAAATTATAAATGTATTATAATACATGTTTATTCTTTGGATTGCAGCATAGAATTACATCAAACAATTAAATTAATCAAAACCCAAACTTGTGCTCAGATTTGTCTTTTTATAAGTCTTAATATGCGCATATATACACATACATACATACATAGATAGAACAACCACTCCAACTGTGCACTCACACATACAAATGACACATCAAGGCAAACCCGTGCCACAGAATCAACAGTAGCAAACAAACAGTTGATAATGATTGGTTAGGATGATATAGTAATACTGTTGACCGGGCCGAGGCCGCGGTATTTAAACCCATGTCCGATTATTCAAACAGCTGAATGTGTGAAAGGTTACAGGGCCTGCATGGAGGGGCTTTTCTATTAAAACTCCCTGCATCAGCAAGCACCAAGCCCTCTCCTTAAGCTCCTATTAGCCTTCCATTATTACACAGCTCACTTAAATATGGCTGCTGGTACCGAGGACATTTTTAATGCAACATTGCGTTGATACCAACTGCCTTTAAAATGCACCAAGAAGAGAAGTTGTATCTGAATGTTTCCTGGAACCCGGCTGTTGTAATAATCGTTCCTTACCAAAAAAATAAAACCCCTGCAACAAGGCTGCATTTCGTCACCTGACAGCCACGTATTGCTCGTTTGTGTGGTTTATTCTATAATAATTGAGAACACACAGAAAGTGATCTGGCTGTGAAGCAGGTTACGACTCTGTCAGCTACTAAAAGGCCTCAGGGAAGAAGTTGGCAGAACACTCTGGACAGGCGAGAAAGAGAGAGAGAGAGAGAGAGGTAGTAAAAAAGGTGAACACTCACTACCGAGGCAGGAAAATATGTTGTAGTGCCTGGCAAATAGAAAAATCAAACCAACTACTTTTCTGCAGGGCAAATCTTTTTTAAAAGAGATCTCAGATCTGTTGGTGTAACGAGAGTAGGTCGAAGCTGTCAGGAGGGCAGCAGTGGGTTGTAAATTCACTGATTTTGATGGCGATATATATAAAATTCCCTGTGTGGAAGTCAGGCCTTTTTTGACTGAGGTGTGACAGCGGCCACCAGGGGCCGACACCATGACCTTCCTTCCAGTGAGGCAGTAATACAGGAGTGAAGATCTTATTCCAAAATCCCTTTTGATGTCTTTAAAACCTGACAGCAGCTGAGACCAAATGACCTACCTTAGAAGAAAACTTTTTAAATAGTAAATGGGTTTATGTGTTTGTTTTTTTGGAATGATCCTGTTAAATAATAGCACAGTACATTTCAGTTTTTATAGTACAGCAGTGATGTGTTTAGTCAGAGAGAGCTGGGATTGTTCCTGCTAGAAACCAGTCTGGCTCCAGGTTGAAGGCCACATTAAGGCAGAGAGACATGTTGCTCCAGACCGGTTATCCCACAGAGCTACACAGGAAGGTGAATGCAACAAAGATATGGGACCAAATCTATCTGAGCAAAACAGAAGCATTTACAAGAAAAGAAAGAAACCAACAAAAATAAAACAAAAAAAAAAGAGAGAACCATTCTGAAGGGCTGAAGATTCATACAGATCAATATGAAGATGCTCAAATCACACCAATAGAAATCAAACTGAATGTGGTTCTTATGGTTGATACAGTCACATAAATAACACTTCTGGCTTTGCTCTAATCTCTACAGTGGCAGAGATGAAGACCACTGAAATCAAGTTACAACATTAAATCCATTCTGAGCAAAACAGTTATTATTACTATGCTAGTTTTCTCTTTTTACAGTTCCTTATTGAAATGGCTGTTTGTGCATCAGGCAGCACATGAGCTGCACTTTCTCTATCTAATGTCAGCGTCACATTGAAGGCCTTTACACACCGGCAGCGGTATTTTTAGTGCGAATTAACATTTTTTTGTCGTGAGGACTTTCGCACAGAACGCAAATATTACACGGTGAAAAAGCGACGAACATTCCTTTTGGAACGAGGTTGATTTTTCTGAGCTTTCGCACTGCATATAAAAAGGCATCAACTATGGCAAGCCACGCAGTTCAAATATACGACCAATCCCATTGTGCGGACCCGGTTGAGTTGCGCCTATAGAGTGCTGCAGGATTTCAATTAAATTCAGTTCAATTTATTTTTATATAGCGTCAAATCATAACAGAAGTTATCTCGAGACGCTTTATATATAGAGCAGGTCTTAGACCGTACACTGTGAGTCCTAAAACCCAGAAATGAGTTCGCATTTCAGCACTTTCGGTTCCCTCGTCTGGAAGTCAATGGGTTTTTTTTAATAGGTTTTTAGTTAGATGTCTGAAATAATGTCTGTGGTTAACACAAGCTGAAGAGATTTTAACGTTTTGCTCCATGATATAAAATACGTCAGTAAATATCCCACATTTTGAAGCTTTAATATGTCTTAAAAAAGGCGGTTGCTAACAAGTGGCCAAATAAAAACTACAAAACGTCACCACGCCGACACGTCAGCCTTTACAGCCTCGTTGTGTATACTTGCGTTCATGCGACCGTGGTGTAGTTTGTTTATAGCCTAAGGTTAGCTTTTAACTTCTGGCGATTGCATTCACACTTCAAAAATCATAAAAGTGGTGTTCATTAGTGAAGATTATCTTGCTGAATAAAACGTGTAAGTATCATAAACGTTAGTTTGCCACAGAGTTTATTTTGTGTAATTATCCAAAACCCAATGGAACAATCCCTCTGGCTTTTTGTCCAGGGAACCAGGGCGATGCTAACTTCCTGGTTGGCCTACAAAAATACGTCACTCTATATTTATAAGGATTATAAAAGAACAACACGGAGGCTCGGTAGTCTGAACCAAGGTGGTAAATTGTCATATAATACATATAATATTCATATTCAGGCGAGTCTTTTGCATTTTTGTGTTGTTTATTCGTCGTGCCCCCGGTGTGTAAAGGCCTTGAATCTGTTAAAGTAATGCATATAAAGGAGAGTTATGGAGGAAGATGTGTGCTGGAAGAAAAGACATGTTTCTATGGTAACCAAGTCGCTTATTACTGCCATGTTTGAGCTTAGCTCTGCTGTCATGTAAAGTAATAATTCATCCAACTGTCATATTTTTACCTGAAAAGGTAGTTGAGTGAAGTATGGCTGAAGAATATTGAATTGAAAGCAGAAAAAAAATTAAAACAATTACAGTATAATTTAAAGAACAACAGGTAACTTGAGAACACTGGATTATAAAATAAGATCAGGTTGTATTTTTTCTTCCTAAATATACAAGCGTTTCCAGAAATGAACTCTTCCATTTCTCCTCTGGAGACTTTTTTGTGCAAATGAATTGAAGCGATATGAAAACAGTGTGTGTGTGTGGAAGATACATGGTCACATGATTTCTGAGGCACAGTAACATAAAGGGACATCCGGAAGCCTGAAGTGATCTCAAACCCCCTATAACAGCGCCCCCGAGCTGACACCAGGACGGGAAAGTACACCAGCCACAGAGAGACGGGAATTTTAAATTTATCAAGAGAGCAGGGAGGGTGTTGTTGCTCTAAGTCCTGACTATAATAAGTAAAGTGGCAGCTGGTGGTCATTTCCCATCTTGGCAAGAACTCGTGGACACAACTGAATCAAAGCCAGGTCCACCCAACATTCACACACACAAACAAACACACAGAATACACAAGAAAACTGGACTCTCTTCCTTCATTACCACAAAACTGTTATGAACCACATTACTATAAAAAACACGAGTCCAACCTACGAACCATTTCACAATTAGCCAACCAATAACATACCAGACAGCCACCTACAGTAACCAACCAACCAATCAGAGGACTCCAGGGTCCCGGGCTTTAAGGCCAGATAATAAATACACAGATAATATAACTACACTATGGTGATATATTGTCTCATACTTCAACTTCAATGCAACTCCAACATTATATTTCCTCTTCAAAACAACGCAGGAGTGATTTTGTCACCCAGAAAATATCCAAACCTTTACTCCGACATCACCTTCAAGGCTCACACGACAAAGTGCCTTATCTTTTTAGAAATGTTACTGCTTCATATTAAAAATATATTGGCCACTGAACCAAAGCGCTGACTTTAGTTTCTCCATCTGGGATTAAAAAAGAAAAAAAACAAAAATATTGAATTTCAATCTAGTATACAGTAAGAGATACAGAGTGTTAGATAAATCAACTGATCCATTTACAGGTAGATTTACAATGCTAATAGCAGCAATTTTCATGGAATCATTTGTGCAATATTTATTAAAATAAAAAAATCAATTTTCATGCGATAAATGCATGTGTACTAGCATTTAAATATAAATAGTAAATTCAGGCCTCTCGAATTAAGAAGACGTATGATAAAAAGGAAACGTATTGTATCCGTAAAGATGATAGAGTTTGGACATACCGAGTGCGTTTACATGCACGGCGTATTCCAGATAATGTGTTCATATGTATGCGTCATCGCATCAGAAATCTGTATAGACTCCTTAGTATACATGGATAAACTGAATCCCACTATAGAAACAGCATATAACAGCATATTCAGGTATAGAATAAGAACTTGTAAATGAGACATGGTACTAAATTAACCAAGTGATGATGAAATATTACATTTCCATCATCAAATCAACCCATCAGCACATTGCCTATTGCTCACTTGGTGAGACAGCATCGCTCCAACTCAGGACGACTCAAACCAAACACTTTACACTGACCTTAATCTAGTGTATTAAAGGGCTACTTTGCTTTTAAATAACCCTGATGACATCATCAGGGTTACTTTCTCAAACTTTATAAAGCTCCCCCAGAGCTACAGAAGACATGATACAACTGTTTGAACAGGCTGAGTAGTACTCCTTATGAGGAGTAAACTAAACTTCATGTAGACATTTTCAAACCGGTTTGATGTTAAGCCACAACAACGGACAGGATCGGTTTACCGAATTTGACCACTAGGTGTCGCACTTGACTCAGCAGCCTCTTGTCACAAAATGAGAATAAATGGTCCACCTTAACAGCCCACCTTAAGTGAGCATGGGCTGTTGTTGTCACTAGCTTGGGGGCTAACCCCCGTCACGTTAATCAGCAGGTGGCAAGCAAGACGCGGGAACTTGGCTTGGGTCTTGAGGAGTTGTAGCACCGACAGCCTAAACTGTACACACACTGCACTGCTACGTACACAGCTATAACGGTACTGATATCTTCAAACTCCTCATCCGTCACACGCTTGCTCTCTCTCTCTCTTGTTGACTTGTCTCGTCACCCCAAAAAACACATGAACTTTCTAGTAAACCAACAACGTGTGCCCCTTCTCCCTCCCACCTCTACTGAAATTTGATCTCCTTCACGTTGCCGGTGTGACGTCAACGGCCCCGGCTCGCTGGCCTGTCAGACACTAGTGGCTCTGTTAGTCCGTTTATAAACAAACATAATATTATGTAAACCACGTTGTCATATTGCGTATTAGTTATGCAACACAAGCTGGATTTTGCACCGTGACTCTGTCGGCAAAGGTTGCTGATGTCAGCTACTTTTTGTTGTTGTTGTTTTTGTTGAACATGTCATAATGACAAATGGCGGTTCAACTGGTTGGCATAAAATCAAACCGGTGTAAGCTCGTACACCGGACTGAACCGGAAAAACTGGAAATCGACCCAACTCCAACCTCATGGGTAAAAAAAATTAGTGGAGTGCCCCTTTAACTTATGGAAAAGTATTGGCAGCACATGTGTATTCAGTCTACAGCCTTCATGTATTGATGTATACATAAAGTATGAAATAGTGCTGTGGTGTATTGCTAATGCTTTTCCACAAACAATAAGGTCAGTGTAAAATGTTAAAGTCCCTCTGGAATGTGACGTTCAATAAAAAGCTAATAAAAAAAAAATCCCAAGGTCTGCCACAGACGTGCCAGGAATGTTCAATCAGTCTTTCTTGTTCAATACTTTCCCAAAACGTACAGCTCGTCCTCCCAGTTGTGTCAGTCGTTTAGAAATAAAGACTAGATTCCTTTAAAAAACAGATCAAATGCATAGAAGCAAATCAATTCTCTTCTGAAGCGTGAAACACCCAGCAGAGGTTCCTGCGGCGTGTCCATCTCACTTTCTCTTCCTCAACACATACACATGCCTATTCCCACCAACACCACCAGAGTACTACAGCGCCCCCTGGTGTCCAAATGTCAGTCACAGAGGACAACCAGCAAACTGGCTTCAAGAACAGACATCCAGATAGAAAATATACTCTACTTTAAGATCACCAACAAACTACTTTCACATTACTAGTATAACCTGTTTACGCTCGTCTACCTCTCTGTCTCGCTGCACCATGACCACAGACACGTTCTGCTGACATACAGATGCTTCTTATCCAACGTCTCCAGTGCAAAAATCGACTTTTAAAGCCTCCCAGTACAAACAGCTTGCTCCCATAGTGGCTTTGTCCAACAGGGACACAACTTTTCCTGCTTTACACATATATTTTTCAACATCGACACGACAATATGAACTCATTTTGTGCACGCAGGGCAACACTGTACAACATTTACAAACATACACACACACACAGACACGCCCCTCCTTGTCTTTTTCCCCTCTGCAGTCCCTGAGATCACCTCACACTTAGCACAAGGCATTCTCTTAAAACTCAAACACAGCTAGCAGAAATTAAATACACCAAAAAAAAAACAAATGCAAACCAAGCCATGGTGAAGGCACATTCTGGGAGGATCTATCTTAAAAGAAAAGGAGTCCAGGAAATGGGAGATGAGTCTCAAATAATGAGGTGTCAGTCTGGAGACGTAGAAAGTTCAGGGGAGTGGCAGCCGGAGCAGGGGATTCTGGGACATAGAGTCTCAGGACTACCGGGTAGAGACGTCATATCCAGGGATGCAAACACATTGCCACAAAGTATGAATGTCATGGTTAAAAACAAGAATAAAAGACAAAAAAAAGTGTCTAAAACTCCAATTTGATCATTTCTGCTTCCTCATTCACAAAGAACGTGAAGCACATATGATAGTAAGACATGAAGGGAGGATAAAATGCCAAAGGAACACTAAAGGACAATTCAATATTCTCTATTTAGACAACGTTTTCAGCTATAAAAATGTGGTTATAAATCCGAATGGCCATACACTATCTTTTGATCTTAAATTTCTAGTAGCTGTGATTACCAGCCAGCATCCAACTGGAAAAGATGAAGACTTTTCATTTTAGAAGTGTTTTTTTCTGCACTATAAAATGCCCTCCAAGTTTAAAATATATTCTCAGTTATGAACTAAGATCAAAAAAAAAGTGACTCCTGCCTGAAATGTGACGAGTTTGCATCCCTGTATATCAGCTCAGAAAGAATCTGAGGCAAATCATCCAGTCTGCAGCGTCCGATCCCCCCCCCCCCCGACCCCCCCCGCAGAGCTCCGACACTCCTAATAACGACAAAGTCTGCACTGACTTCCATTCACTCTCAGCAGTCTTCCCATTGACCGCAATTCATTTTAGCATTATCTTCCCACATGATAAATAGTCCTTTCCACGGACCTCTATATACTCTGCATAGTCTTTCATCAACTTACTTGCATTCGTCCTGAATGGTCTCTTCATTGTCTTTATTCTACTTCATTACTCGTAGTAATGTAGTGAGTGTAGTTTCAAAGTGAAGGAGGGGAGGCAGTAAGTCAGTTCTGATGAGTGTGAGCCTGTTGCATAGCTGGGAGGAGAGGAAGAGGAGGAGGAGGAGGAGGAGGAAGATGAGGAGGAGGAGGACGAGGAGGAGGAAGGCTGTGGGGAGTTCATCTCTCCCATCCAGCTCCTACCCTCCCTGTCTCAACTGCTCCAGGACTTGCGGTTTTCCCCCCGGCGGGCAACGATGGCTTCTCCTCTCAAGACGGGGACGTGGGCGGGAGCGGTGAAGTCTCCCGTGCGCCGGCTGGTCCGATCGCGGAGGGACAGCCGGTCTGGGCGAACCAGCACCCCGTAACCCGGTTTACAGTGGAAATACCGATGACCTCCGACTGAACCGTCGTTTTTACCTGCAGGGAGAAAATAAAGGTCATCACGAAGTGGTTTCTCGTGTATTTGTGTAATTTGGGTGACCTGTCCCTTTAACTGTGTACCTACCTACAGGGGTGTCCAGCTCCACCCCGACCCACACTCCCTCAGCAAACTGCGTCGTTCCCACGTAACGCACTGTCCCGGCCTTATTGCTTCCTACTGTAACATACGCGCCTTCTGTCAGCCAATCAGGCAGCACGTCATCATTGCTGCGCTCTTCATCGTCCACAAAGATCTCCAGCCTCTCAAAGCCTTCCCCTCCTCCTCCTCCTCCTCCGCCTCCTCCTGAGTTAACCAGCTTGTGTTCAGAGAAGGAGTTGTCCGCCGTGATGTTGTTGTGATTGGCTGAGCTGTGGGGAGCGGGCGGAGCGGCGACGGCGACGGCCGCCTTGGTGCCACACTGAGAAGGAGAATTTACAACATCGTTCCTGTCAGCGCCCTGCTGCTGGGGGGTTGTGGGTAACGTAGTCTCGGCAGCCAGGAGGGAGGAAGACGAGGAGGAAGGTTGGAGAACGTCAGACAGGGTGACTGTAGAAACACTACTGGAGAAGTAGCCGCTTGATGACTGGCTGAGGGGGCTGAGGGGGGTGATGTCATGCGGGTCATGCACAGGAAGAGGAGGGACTTCTGGGAACTCTGCCCGTCTGTCTTTGGTTGGGGGCCGTAGGACAGCAGTCTACAGGAAACCAACGGTTGCCACGGGAACAGAGGGACGGACGAGAGCATGCAAGGCAAAACAACAAAACAACCATCATCAATAATGATCAACTTCCCTACAATGTTACAGTCAGCCTTTGGACCAATCAGGGGCTCTTAAAGGGATAGTTTGGGTGTTTTGAAGTGGGGTTGTAAGAGGTACTTATCCATAGTCAGGGTAGATGACGGTATCAGCATGCAGGCTATGCAATGCATTGCTGTGAATGTATTTTAGCCACCTAAAAAGCTCAGCCAGGCTCACCACTGACTATGGATAAATACCTCATACAACCCCACTTGAAAACACCCAAACTATCCCTTTTAGTCTGGCGTCTGTTATGTGCAGCATGAAAACATTGACATTTGCAGTCACATACTGGTTGACAGCACAGTCGCCCTTTGGGCTAATGAGTAAATACATGAAAATGTCTTAGGAACAAAACCACATACACATTTACGTTACTGCAAACTGAACCAGATCAAGAACCAATGTGGGACCTGAACTGTAAATTAAAGGGGTACTCCAACAATTTTACATATGAAGATATGTTTACTCGCCGTGTTGAGTACTACTTGTCTCGGCATGTGAAAGGCTTTAGGGGAGCTAATAAGACAAATAACCCCAGTGATGTCATAATGATGTCATCAGGGTTACTTTACTAACAGGGTTATCTCTGCTATAGCAGAAAGGTACACACTGGGGGCGTGGAGTTTAAAAGACGTGGGTGTTAACCAGGCAGAAAGGGTCTAACAGCCAGATACTGTTGGCTGCATTATTGGAGGTGTAAGATCCAGTGTTTCTGGCCAACACTATGGATCATCATTCAGGGTCATCTCAGCCTCTGCTGCTCCACCGTCTCTGTCAGTCCCCCAACATTTATGGGGGAGCAGTACTAAACAGTGACACTTTAACTTGATAGTAGTAAACAATCTTGTGTCCAGAGTGACCCCAGATTGAAATTGGGGTCAGTGTTGTGCAGCTTGAATATAACTATGTCTTGTAAGACTGTTGAAAATCCACAAACCAATTACTTGATCAAATTACAAATACAGCAAAAACTAAATATTAAAGGTAGGGTTGATAGTGCTGTTCAGATACATTTTTGTTATATTTGTTGAAATTCTCATTACATCCCGACAGCAATCAATAAATCAAATGCTCTGACAAAAAAATGAAGAAAAAAATCTGGTACTAACAATAGCCATGTTTGTTATTCATAATTTCGTATAATATTCATATTCATAATGATAATTTTGGGGGAGTGGCTTTGGAGGCGGGGCCTGAAGGGATGGACTGTCAGTGTTGCCGCCTTTCTCTCTAGATTTAGAGACTTTTGGAGCTAGTGCTGATAGCTGCTTTCATAGGAAAAGAGTTGGTAACACTGGGGTGCATTTTTCGATGGGATCATTTTAAAAATCTAGTGTATGCTTGCTAGTTTCTCAGCATTACCGACCCTAGCTTTAACATTTTTTTGTAATGTTTTGCACAAAACAAAACCCCACATTGATCCAACTGTTACATAAAACACAATCTGAGCTAATAGTGGAGCTTAAACAATAGAAACTTGTGAGTGGAAGGTGGACCGAGCCACAATCTCACCGTCTCAGCCTTGACTCGATTGTCGTCCCCTCCCGATGCCATGATGCGAGGAACATGCTGCCGAGTAACGACAAACACGGTCATGACATGACAACACTTGCACATATATGCATTCCTGTACTCTCACCTTGCTGCCAGACCTTGACATGTACTAGTTGAACCAGTCTAGCTATCTTTATTCCTTCAGCAACAATAACTGAATCCCACCCCGCTCCACCATTCACACCGTTAAATAAAGACCTGAGTATTGTGTGCCGCACTGAGCTCTGCTGACCTGCTGGTTGTGTGGCGATGGTCTCAGCTCCTTCTTTTCGTCTCGCGCTGGAAACAGAGACTTGAGCAGTTTGGGCATCTGAGGAACCAGCGCCTTAACTGAAAGATAAGAGGCAGCAAGTCCTGAACGACCTGGGGGAGGGAGGTGGGAGGGGGAGGCGAGGAGGTGAGAAAGGAGGAAGAGGAGAGGAAAGAGGCAAGGAAAGAGGAGCAAGGTGTGGGAGGTAGAGGAGGTGTGAAAGATTAAGAGAGAAAGTTGAAAGCGAGTCCAGGAAATGGCAATAAACCCCAACACAGTGATAGACTGACAGAAGAAGACATCAGCTGGCTATAAGGCACACCACCACACACCATGTGATTAAAACACATCCAAATCACTGGAAGCAGAAATTACTAAAATAATATTAATTCTGTTCATTTTGTGAACGGAATTAATCTAAAGCACATCACAGTAACATGAATTCTGATATGAACAAGAAATCACTATGAAATATTCAGATTGATTACACTGAAAAGCTTTGGTAATGAATATGAGAAGAGAGGAGAAAAAAGTTCAAAGCACTGCGTTAGACAAAGAAGACTACAGAGATGGATGTAAGTGACACCAAAAGGAGCAGGTAGGAAGAGAGATATGACACATCACTTTTGCTGGGAAGGATGGGGAATAGAGCAGAGACCCAGCATCTAATTATGCAAACAATGACACATGGGAATTTATTTTTGACAACATCAAACAGAAGAAGTGGAATCTGATGATTAAGCTCAAAGTATTATTGAGATTAGCATGTAGTAGAAATGGATGAACCCGGATGAAAGAACTTGTAGGAGAGTAAGAGTTGACAAAGTGACAAGGGATGTATGATAGAGAAGAGAAGAGAGTAGAGTAGAGGTAGAGGGGGGTTAAAGGGAGGAGGTTTACCTTGCTCCGGTTCCTGGTTCTGTTGGGGTGGCACGCCGAAGGGAGTAGGAGACGAAGAAGGGGAGGTGGAGTAGGTGGAAGGGGACGAGGCGGGCCGGGGGAGGGTGCGGTGAAACTGAGAAGGCATGAAGATATCCTGCTGACTCTCCCATCGACCCTGAGAAACAGAAAGGTGACAGGACATTGGTTTGAGAATAATGAAATATGACATCAGAGCTACAAGATGTCTGTCAATGCTACAATATGAACATATGCTAAAGTTTTCACATTTGCTATTTTAAGTAGCTGGTGTCTTTTGTGTTATTCAGTTACATCAGACTAACAATTTACACTGGATTCACAATTAATCAAAACGTATTTGAAAAACTGTTGCTGAGAATAATCAACATGTAGAAAAAGTGTGTGTTACCTTATCGTCCAGGCAGGTTGTGGACAGGTCTTGTCTACTTCCAGACAGCTGAGGATGGATGGACAGAAAGAGAGAGTAATTATAATCTATTGTACTATATATCACATCGTCATGCAGTGCAGTATAATGGTATTGTATTAGTGTTTTACCCTGTGAACAGAAGGAGAACTGATGCTCCGTCTGTTGCTCTTCCCTCTGCTAGTCAGTTGCTCCTTCACCGCCACCTCCTAAAACACACACAGAACATTTTCAACATATTAGAAAGCACTAAAATGAAAAAGTACAAAGTAGAAAAAGAAAAACAACTACTTGAGACTGTCTTTATCTCTACCAGTTTCTCCACCTACCTGTCTGAGTCGATCCAGAGTCAGGATGTTCTCCAGACTGAGGACACTGCGGAGGTATTTCTCAATTGCAGCTTCGTCTTCACCTGACTGGTTGTTGTGTGCGCTGGCAGCGAGGTTGGCCAGCATCTCCCTGTCCTCTGAACCAGGGGCGTCCTGATGGGACAAAACATCATTTTAGATTTGTGTTTAATAATCCACCCCGCTGAAAGTTTCTCTTCAAAACACTAGATGCCTGATATTTCCCCCCTGGTCTTACCCCGGGGATGTTGGAGACCACCTCGAAGGTGACCCCGCAGCCGGGTATGGTGCTGCGTGTGGACATCCTTCTGAGGAAGTTGTGTGCAAAACCCTGGCGGCCCGGGTTAACGTTGACGCAGATCCTCTTTCTCAGGACCAACTGCATGTCAGCGGGGTGGCTGAGCTGGACCACCACTCGAATCGTCAGGTACACCCGCTGCTCCGGCCACGCTCCCCCACGACTGAGCTGGGGACACTCATGGACGGTAGAGTCCCATGATGCCTCTGCTTTCACCTGCAGGGTCGACAAACACAGTTGGTTAATGGTGATTTTCCAAATGCACTTCCCCAGAAAAATACCTCATGCAGGTCCCGTCATCCTCACTTCTCCATCGTAGTGTTTGACGATCTGCAGGTCAAAAAAGTCGTCCTCATCCTCTCCACTCAGGGTTGCGTCCCAACCTCCGGCCTCAGGAACCTCAAACTGGTCTTGAGAGCTGAGGTCATCAGCTGGGAAAAAACAGTAGAAAACATTGTAAATCAGCCTGCCAGTACAAAAATAAGGCATATATTATTTAGCAAAAGAAGTGACGTACGTTTGAGGTTCAGGAAGAGGACAGGAATGTGAGTCTCCATGCCTGGCAGAGGAACCCTGTGAATAAACATGCAATACACACTGGGATCAACATATATACTTCTCTGTAAGTAAAGTGGAGACAATCACAAGGAAGTATTAAATAAATCATACTAGAGACACACATCCTGCTATGTGTCATACCATTCAGCTGGTGCTCCAGGAATGCCGCTGCCAGCAGAGGGCACCATGACGGCGTTTCTTTCCTCTGTCAGAGTCAAGCGCCACTCCAACAGCTGGGCCTCCCTCTCCATGTCGTCCTCTGTCTTTTCTGTGCACACAACATCGCTCAAACATTTAACATTTACTGCACTGAAAACCACCAAAATGTAACAAGCCAAATATGAAAGACGCATAAAACAACCCAAAGAGAGGGCAGTGTTACAGATTTTTTAATGTGTAAGCATGTTTTTATGAATGGGTGTTACCTGCTTTGCTGACCAGGCTCTGCAGGTGCTGGTCGAGGTATTCCTGTCTCTTGGTGAGAGCAGCTAACCACTGCCGCCGCAACCGTTCCAGATCTCCTTCCTGTACAACAAACCAGTTAGTTAACCATCTTTGGTTTCACTTCACTTACTGAAAGAGGCAAACAGACGTTCGACTGAGCTGTGTTAAACTGATCTACCTGATAACTGTCCATCTCATCTCCTTCCTGGTCTGCTGTGGTGTTTCTCATCTCCACACAGCCCACTGACACTGCGAGCAGTATTTCTGATATCAGAGGCATGGTGCCCGAGTCCTGAACGGAACGCACGTCCACCTGGATTCTCCTCGACTGACCCTGGAGATTTAGGAGGAGGAGGAGGGGGAGCGAGACAGAAAATATTTAGAAGTTGGCTTTTCAGCTGAAGTTTGCTGGTTCCACCCGCTGCGACCACGTTAACTGTGGTTGTGTTAGAGCTTATCCCTACCTGCCGAAGCTGGAAGATCCCCCCGGTCCGCACATCTTTAGCAGGAACCACTTCCACCGGGACAAAGTCTCCATTCTCGTTTATCTCCAGGATTTGAATCCACAGCTCCAGGCGACGTGTTACCTCACTCCACCTACAAAAATGAATACTATCAGCACATCTGGGCAACACCAGTGGGTGGACTGGTTTTTCATCAATTACTGACTGAGGGTGTCTACCTGTCTCGTAGTGTGCGTGTCTTGGCCTGGATGATGCTGAGGTCCCAGAGGGCGGGGTTTCTTCCTGCGTCAGCCTGTCTGTGTCCATACACCTCGATGGCAACTGCCCCTTCAGTCAGGTACTCGATGAAATCTTCTGTTACTGACACCGCCACCTCCTACAACACCAAAGAAAGATCAGTCTTATACCAAAAAGGTATAACTTATCAGTCCCTCCACCACCATTTATATCAATATTTGCTTTCCAACTCTGTGTGTCAGTTTAACACAATAACAATTATTGTCGTCCGCCTCCTCCCTCCCAGGCTTCACCTTGCAGCTGTCAAACACCACCATGCAGTGTGGGTCTTTGGTGCTGGGCGACGAGGACGATGGGTCTACTTCAGGAGCCACGATGATGGGCTCAGGCTGGTCCCAGAACGAATACTGACAGAAGACGAAGTTGGACAGGTACTGGGGAAGACCAGTGGCCTGCAGGATCTTAATCTGTAGAGGATACACAGGTCAAAGGTCATTTAAACACAAAATGATCACACAGTTGAATCAACAACTCTCTGGAGGTAGAATTTATGGCAGAACTGTTGTATTAAAACTGCATTGGTTTTAGAGAGGTGAACCTAATAAACTGGAAACTGAGTGTATACTGAGAATTAAGGTAATCTGAACACACTTAGTGCTCCTTGAACTAGAAAACAAAGCTCCTGGAATGATTTTAAACTACTGACTGACCCAGGTCTGAATACCAGAGATAATGTACTTCTCTCTGTCTTACCATGCAGACCAGTTTACGATCCTGGATTTCAGTGTCTTGGTTGTTGTCGGGTTCGTCTCCTCCAGCCATGTTGTCCTCTAATCCCCCTCCAACCCTCACCACCTCCACATGAAGACGCCCTGCCACCTGACCACAGGAGACGAGAGGGGAAAACATTAAAAAAAATGTTTACCTCAACTTTTCTAGTATTTTACTATCATACTCTAGCAACATGATTTTCATCTGAATATCATGTGGCCTTTGACTCTGTAATCCAAGACAATCCAAGGATTGAAAGACTACTGATCTCACTGAAAGTCACTGGATGGGTGTCACAGAGATTATAATAAAAATGTAAAAATCTCAACAGAAGTAGCTGCTGAAATTAAGAAACCACAACAGAAACTACATTAAAGAAATTCATAATACACCAAGTCTAGAGACTCTCTCTCCCAAACTCTGATTCTTTATTGATTCATCTGTTAAGGGCACTTATTCAGGACAAAGGGATGAAGATGTAAGAATCAAATTGATAAACAGCATGTCTGTGACGGCCTACCTCCCCCTTCTGGTTGATGATGGGAATGGCGTACTGCAGCTTGACATCGTAGAAGAGACAGGAAAGGAAGACGTTTGCAACGCCGATCAGACTGTGGTTTTCCTGCTCGTCAAAGAACGGGTCTGCTCGACGGAAATACGAGCGCATCACCTGAACAAGGAAAAAAGGAGAAAGTGGAATACAACACAGAAGTTTTAGCATGTTCTCAACCACAAGTAGGACTCATCAGTGCTCATCTTTTATGGATCCAAGATTTCGGAATGCCCTCATTTCTCACTAAATAATTAATTCAGTCGTTTAATGTATTTGTGTACCCCTGCTTACTGAAAGTGCTGTCCTCATGACCTGGCAGGGTTATTGTAAAATCTCACATGGCAAATTTGTCATGGTAACTCACAGGGTTGTCCTGGTGATGGACATGGTAGTCCTGCCACTCTTGGTACAGCTCTCTCATGTCAACTAGACGGTTCTCCATCTTCTCTAGACTCCAGATCTGCTTCCCTCGACACCGACGTCGAATCTGAATTGCTGGTTCACTAAGCACTGCATCCCTCTATACACACACACACACCCACACAGACAGATGTATTTTGAGAAATGACTGTGCTAAAAACAGATGAAGGGAAATCTGTGCATGAGCGTCTTCATGCTTGTGTGTGTTTGTTTGTGAGACCTTGCGGTTTGCATTGAGGTTGTCCGATGGGATCTGCAGAGTGACTCTATACTCTGTGTGTCGCTCAAGCTCCTCAGAGATGAAACAGGCTTCTTGCACCAGGAGGTTTGCCCTCACTATCTGCTCCCTCAACCGCCGCAGACTCCTAACCAACACCGCCTCCCTGGAGGAGGAGAGGAGAAGGGGAGACAGAGGCAAGGAGGAGGAGGGAATAAAAGGGGGAGGTGTTTAGTTTGCATTCATATCAAAATGAACATAACACAGATTTTAAAAATACTCACCTGTCCTCATTCCACTGCCTCAGTCTGCTCTGAGCGCTGGTTGAATGACTCATCCCTCCCATACTGAGTCTCTCCAGGCTGCGGTAGTGAGACTGCTGTCCTGGACCTGACTGGCCGGACGCCGGCCCTCCAGAGGGGCCGCTGGACAGACGGTCCGGGTTCAGCTTCTTGCGGAGCTGCTGGAGTTCCTGCTCGTACATTTGTCTCTGTCGCTCCAGAGCAGAGCGCTTCTCTTCTTCATGCTGCCTCTCCAGAGATTGCAGGACTGCTTGCATGGGGTCTGACAGGACAAAACATAGAGGAGTCAGAAAACACAGAAGTCTAAACTAACTAACTAACTAACTAACTAACTAACTAACTAACTAACTAACTAACTAACTAACGCAGAATATAGATGTTCAATTCCCTTAACACCTCCTTACCGTTATTGCCCAGGGCCTTCATCATGACCTCTGTCTGGGCGAACTCATAAGAGAAGCTGACTTCACTGGACACTTCGCTGGCCGTGTCACCATCTGCATCCAGCTGCTCACTGCTGCCACTGTTCTTCATCACGCCACCCTCACCCTCCTCATCCTCAGCTCCCCGAGAGCGCCGCTTAGGCAGGTTGATCCTGCAGGTAGGATGTCCAGTTAATGACCGTAATCTTTGGTATCAGTGGGTTAATTTGCTATAACCCAGCGATATGTAATATGTGCTATATCTTTAATCATTCCTGCGGGGAGCTAAAAAAATTGAGATACATAAGAAGAAATAGGCGTGTTTAAATAGGAACTAAAATAAATTGAGTAAATATAATATTAAAAAAAGATATGTGTATTTAAAGGAGGTGTAACGTATGTAAAATGTATGTTTCTTAATTGTTCTTATGTGTGTACAGGAAGGATAGTACTTTATCTATATATCTAAAATGACAAAATTATTAATGGAAATATTGAGTAATATTTCATCGTATGAAAAACATGACAATATATAAAATCGTAAACAACGTACAAATAACTTAAGTGTATAAAATTACCTGAAGAAGTGGTTGTTTCCCCAGAAGATTCGGTCTCCATGGTGAAGCTGCAGAGCGCTGGTCACTGGAGAACCATTAACACATGTCCTGTAACACAATAAAGACAGCAATGAGGATTTACTGTTAAAAACTGATACCTCCAGTGGTAAAAGAACTCTAAACCCTGGCACTGTAGGTGCTTTGATCTCTTGCTTTTTTTTTTTCTCTCAGACTTTGTGTCTGTGATGTCGGTGTTCCTTACCGAGCATTGCGGTAGGGGCTGAGGATGACTCCAGCCTCCGCCGTGATGTCGATGACACAGTGCTCTGCCTGGATACCCATCCCGCACAGCTGTATGTCCTGAGAGTCTGCCGAGCCCACCTTTGTGTGATCCTGAGACACAACATTTAAGATATGACTCAACTATATCAGCTGAGAGTCAGACAATAAAATAAATGTGACTGCTGGAGAAAAGCCTACAAACAACTTAGTAAAGTGCTTCAATTTTTGTTAGAAATGTAATCAAAGACTGTCTTGATATGATATTCTGATCCAGCCCATCAAACACCAACTTGATTATGTTTTCCTGAAGGCTGTTTTGTGCTTTCAAATATGGTATAATTCCTGTCTTGAGGCTTCTCAACACACAAAACACTGTGTTCCACAAGCACACACTGTCAGTCAGATGACAAACTGACTCCAGCTCAGCCGGTTTCATTATGAAAATGGAGCTTCAGTTTCTACAACCCAAATAGCGTGCATGTGTGAAGATTTGAATTGTGATGTAATGTTTACATGGCAGACGGATTGGGAACGGTGTCAAACACAG
>CAKAOH010000741.1:25676-49227 GCA_916701665.1 Sebastiscus tertius | reverse complement strand
TCTGAAGAAAAGTCTGAAAAAAAAAAGTCTGAAAAATGTCTGAAAAAATAAATGTCTGAAAAAAAGTCTGAAAAAATAAATGTCTGAAAAAATAAAGTCTGAAAAATGTCTGAAAAAATAAAGTCGAAAAAATGTCTGAAAAAAGTCTGAAAAATGTCAAAAAAAAAAGTCTGAAAAATGACATAAAAAATGTCGGAAGAAATAAAGTCGAAAAAAAGTCTGAAAATGTCTAAAAAAAAGTCTGAAGATGACAAAAAAAAGGTCGGAAGAAAAAAAGTTTGAAGAAAAGTTTGAAGAAAAGTCTGAAAAAAAGTCTGAAAAATGCAAGTGTAGTCCTGTAATCTGTGTGGTTGATCCAAACTAAATTTCATTCTGGACAATAAAGTTAAATCTTCATTAAAAAACAGAGTGTGGTGTGTGCGTGTGTGTGTACGCACCTTGGCTGTCCCGTGCCACAGACAGTGCATAGCCACTCGTGCTCCGTCGTGTGTGTGAGCCATGTAGACGACTGACTCTCTGATCGACTCGATCATCTCCTGCTCACATCAGAACAAACACAAACCAAATGAGAGGAAACATGTTAGTGGTAAATACGGTCAGCACTAAATACACTTATTAACCCGTCTTTTATTTTGAAATTAATTCATGTTCCTATGAAACTGTAACATTTGTCTTCTTCATAGGTCAAATATCTGCACATTTTGTTTTGTTTTCTTTACTTCTTTAATTTTATTTTGTTGCATTTTGTATTATTTTTACAGAGAGATGTATTGCTGCTCAAATATGTACAACCTTATGTGAGATGTCAAAGAGCTGCTTACTGTTCTCGGTTTTTCGGGTGCTAACAGGAAGAAGTCCAGGAAGACTTTGTGGACCAGAGAGTGTTTGATGACTTGTTCTCTGAAACACAACAACAGAAGTTGTAGTCAGATGGTTTAAATTCTACGTATTAATAAAGTATAATCAAAGTAAGAGAAAAAAAACGACTTACTTCTGAGCCATGGGTGTGAGACTCTGCTTCATCTCGTCGATGATGTTGTTCAGCTTGTCCGGGTTCGCCTCTGCAACTTTCTCGATGGTGTTGCACACTGACGACTGGAGGCAGAGAAATGTTCACTCGGTCGGTCAGAAGCAGATATTACACCCACATAACCATAGTTAATCCAATACAAATATCATGGTGCATAATAATATCTGGAAGCGGCCCGACACTATTGCATGTGGGTGTGTACCTTGCAGATAGTGAAGGTGTTCCCGTACAGCCCCTCGGTGAGCATGAGTCTCTGTGCGAGCACGGCTTTGTCATTGTAGGCGTACTCGATGATGGACGAGGCGGCGGCGTGGCGAAGCATCGGCCGCACGTGACCTTTAAATTTTACCATCACAGACGCCACCAGCTCCTTGTTCCTGTGGAGGAAATACATACACACACAGCTCGTTCACACACAACTGAAATATCATCTACATCCTTCACCTGGACCACATTGAAGCCTGATGTAAATATGGACTTCTGCTGAATCTGAGCTGACTCACCCGTACATCAGCATTTTTTTCACCACGTGTTTGCCGTACTGCGACTTACACAAACTGATGATGTCATCTGTGGGAGACAACAAAGCACAGACGATTAATTGTTTGTTAATTAGCTGCTCTTCTCATAGTTTATTTGTCAGCAACAGAGGAAACTGTAAACCCACACCAGGCTGATCGCTCTAGCATCATCATCATCATCATAGAACAGGACACAAAACTTGTCTGCTCACCTTTGAGCTCCTCGAACACTTCCTTTCTCTGCTCGTGGCTGCCGAACTGGATGAAACACTGCAGCACTCGCACCGAGTCGTGAGCAAACGCCATCTGGAGGCAGGAGAGCACAGTCAGAAATGAGGCTTCCGGTCTGACTGCTCGTGTTTCTTGACCCTTTAGACTTCTTTATAACGGTGTCTCCGTGTTCCCAATCATGAGACAGAAAGAGACTCACCTGTTTCATCTTCCCGCGGATCAGGTCATGGAGGTCCTTCATCAGTTTCTTCTTCAATTCGTCGTCGCACTTCTTCCTGTTGACACACACACACCATCATCATCATCATCTGTCAGTGAGCAGGCAGCAGCGCGCCATTCACGTTACATTTGTACTAGTCAAATTACCACAGCAAACAGTTCAAGGACTCTTCTACTTTATTGTATTTCTATGTATACTTTTCTAGTTATTTGTTTTATGAGTCTTTGTGCATGTGGGGCGAGTTTTACTACACATATATGATCTGTTGTAGAATGTTTCAGTTCACTTTCTATTTAGTTTAAAAAGGTAAAAAAGGGCAGAAATACCTCCTGAGGTCTCCCCACACTTGTTTGCACTGACGGATGATCTGGAACATGTCCTTCCTCTCCGCCTGCTGCCTGCTATTCTTCAGGTCTTTCTTCTTCTGCTGCCTGTTCTTCTCCTCAGTCAGCTCCTCCTTCGGCTTAAACTCGCCTTTCTTCAACCTCTTAGCATTCGGACCTGATCGCACATACACACACACACACACACACACACACACACACACACACACACACACACACACACACACACACACACACACACACACACACAGAGATGTTACTCACAATGTTTTCACACTCCAGTGATAATCATCAAGAAGAGATTCAGACTGAATCTGGAGGAACAGGAGTTAAAGAATCATGTAGCACTTGATGAGGGCTAATTGTGAATCCAGGAGGAACACAGACACACAAAGGAACTGTGAGTGAAAACACTAACTTGTTAAAATGTTGAGCAACAATGGGAAGTAAAAGACTGAAATGTGCAAAACCACATTTTGATCTGACAGCTTCTAGGAAGGCAAAAAGTGGCAAGCAGTTGTTTTCTCACCTTCACCCTCTTCTTCTTTATTTTTCCCTTTAAATGGCATTTTCCTCTTCTGCGGCCCCGTCCCGCCTTTGGAGAAAGCAAATTTGCCGCCATCTCCACCTTTCCCCGGTCTGCCTTTCCTCTCTGCGTTGTTGTACGGCTTGAAGGGCTTTTTACCACCCGGCTTACCGCCTGGTTTTCCACCGAGTTTGGTCCCCATGGAATCTGGACAGAGTGAGACATCTCTGTAACAAACCTGGTTGAAAGTGATGGTGTACATAGCTGGTTTATGTTAACTGGAGTTTACCTTTTCCTTTCTGTGTAAACTTCTTCCCATCTTTAGGAGAAAAGGGTTTTTTGGATTTAGCCTCCATCCTAAGGACAACAGCAGAAAGACATACAAGTAATCAGAAATCTGGGCTCCTCTGGTTAGCTGGCCTTACAGCTGCAAAGTGACTAATAGCTCGCAGGTGGAAAGCTCCACATTTTGTCAATATACAAAGATGGCTTCTTGACTTCTTAGATATAGCAGGTATGGAACACTGGGCTGCAAACATGCACTTGACAAAAAGAAAATATATCACATTGGAAACAAGCAATCACTACAATTAAATCCTTCATATAATTGTTCTCCGAGTCCCCAAGGTCTAGTGTTGGTGGGATGGGAGGGACCCAAAGAGAGGGACATATTTCTAGGTGGCGCAGAAGTTTTTATTTAAATTTCTTTTTGATGTTATTTGTTTGTTTTTTTTTCTTTTCTTTTTCTGTTGCTGCTTGCCAATTTTGTATTGATTAGTACATGGACATTTGTGATTATATTCTTTTACTTTATTGGTGATCTATCAATTTGTAACCCCACCCTATATAATTATGCTTAAATACCAATACAAAATTGATCACAAAAAAAAAAAAAAAAGAAATCTGGGCTCCAAAACATTTCACATACCAAAGTCCCACACATTTCTAGGCATAAAAATCAAAAAACCCCAAACAGCAGTACACTAAATACACTAAATGATCGTATTCACACTTATTGAGATTTGGACAATTCAGAGGGTTAAGAGTTACTTTGCAGAGTGAGGTTTTAAATGCTAATAATACCAAGTTCTGACAGTCAAAGAGTCAGACACAGACAACAAGAAAATACCTGTCTACTGATGTTAGACCCAAGAATAAGTTAACACTGAATAAACTGTTTCAAGACTTACTGTTACTTACTCTTTTGATACTTGAGCACATTTAGCTAGTAATATGTTAACGTTATTTCATTTCACATTATACAATTAACTTATTTTTTATTAGTTTTACATTGTGTTGTTGCTACTTTCACTTGGACAACCTTAAAGGGCTAGAACTAGTTTATTATGCTATTAGCTATCTTAACCTAGCTAATATCATAATAAACATCGGGTGTCAACAACATATTATTATACTATAGATAACGCTACACACTTCTGCTGTTTAACTGTACTGTTAACGTGAATAAAAACATGATATAGAGCATTTATAGTAGAGTTTATAGTAGAGTAACTTACATTACAGTCTCTCACACGCTGTTCAGCTCAGTCCCATGCGTTCTCGAACCAACACGCTTTACGGCACAGACACGTCCAATCAAACTGAGCCTTCACTGCCGTAAAACTTCTTCTTCCTCTTCTTCTTTGGTGTTTATTGATGATTGGCATTACCGCCACCTACTGAACTGGAGTGTGGAGCGGTAGATTGGCAGGAAAAAAATAAAATAAATAAAATAAATAAAATAAATAAAATAAATAAAATAAATAAAATAAATAAAATAAATAAAAAATAATGATATTAATAATAATAATAATAATAACTAACTACAATAATAATAATAATAATAACTAAAATGAAATAATAAAACTACTAATAATAATTAAATTATCTCCATTATTCCTGTTGCCCTTAAGTAATAATAATAATAATAATAATAATAATAATAATAATAATAATAATAATAATAACATCTAAAATAAAATAATGATAATAATAATAATAATAATAATACTGATGATTAAATTGCTCGGTTGTTTTATTATGATGAACTGTATTCTCTCGAATATGATATGTGCCTTTTTGACTGTGCAATATATTTCTCCCAAATGTCATTTCTTAAAAACCATATCTATATTTGCTGCATCTAAACGAGATAATAGGCTACTATACAAAACATATGTAAAGTGTTCTAAAATTCAATAAACCCTATATTCTGATAGCCCCTTCCCAATTGATTGTGTTTTTATTATTATTATTATTATTATTATTATTATTATTATTATAATTGTGAACTGTATTCTCTTGAATATGACCTGTGTCTATGTGCCTTTTTGATTGTACATTATTTTTCTCCCTAGGATAGCGAAGGCATGACCTGAGATGAAGCAACTCATGCAGACAACTGCAATGAAGGCAAAAAAAGAGGCTGAGAACTACATTACCCAGCAGGCTTTGCGGGGAGTGACTCTCCTTGTTGCATGGCAACGCCTCGCTCCAAACTAAAAACGGACCAGAGGAGTCAGAAACTTACAGGTAGCAGACCTTAAATATGAGTCAAAGTTAACTTAAAAATGTTTTACTTTGTCATCACATTCAGTGACAGGTTTTGTCAAGTTGGAAATTACTCTATAACCTTTGAATAATAAATTGCGCTCTTTATTTTACAGGTGAAACAGAGCAGCAGATGATTTAACAGCAGAAATGTCGGAAGAAAACACAACTTCTGTTGGTGAAGAGGCTGAGAGCGAAGAGACAGCTTCACAGGAAAACACTGAAGGTAACTAGAGAGCAGAGTATATACTGTCTATGATGAGGTATCATCATGTAGGGCTAACAGGAAGTGGGAACCGCAGTGCATTCTGGGACGCGCCGCCATGTTTGAAGGCAGACTGTCATCTGGACAAAGATGAGCTAGTTCATGTTATGCTAACAGAATACTAACAAAACGTTGATTAATATTGCATATTTAAATTCAATTCAAACTTTATTGCAGACTCAAGGTCCAGATAAGAAAAAAAAGAAAAAAACAACAATACATTACATAAAATACATTACAATACAGGAAGCACTATAAAAAAAACCCTAGAGATGGTTGTGCGTGAAAATCCCAGTAGATCAGCAGTTTTTGAAATACTCAGACCAGCCCGTCTGGCACCAACAACCATGCCACGTTCAAAGTCACTTAAATCCCCTTTCTTCCCCATTCTGATGCTCGGTTTTAACTTCAGCAAGTCGTCTTCACCACCTCTAGATGCCGTAATGCATTGAGTTACTGCCATGTGATTGACTGATTAGCTATTTGTGTTAACAAGGAATTGAACAGGTGTGCCTAATAAAGTGGCCGGTGAGTGTATATACATACATCAATGCCTTACAAATAAATAACTATACCAGTGCCTCCACAGCTGTGATTGGTACCGTTTAGTGCTAAATCTGATGTTGGACAACCGCAAGATTATGTCATTCTCAGAGTGATTAAACCGGCATATAAATTTGTACATGAGATTTCTTAATACAGTTTGAAAAGTATTTATACCTGCAGACACAAACATTTCACTTGCACTGGAACATCTTGGTCTTTGCATCATTATATGCAATCTGAAGTCTCTGTAAGCTCGCTTTTTTATATTCTGACCACAAATGGGCTGTATACAGTGGTGTACAATATGCTCTGAACAGAGACATCTTCACTCTATCTGAACACATACTAAGCCTTTGAATAATAAATTGTGCTCTTTATTTTACAGTAACAGCAGAAATGTCGGAAGAAAACACACCTTCGGTTGGTGAAGAGGCTGAGAGCGAAGAGACAGCTCCACAGGAAAACACTGAAGGTAACTAGAGAGCAGAGCATGTGTGCGCGCATGCACATGAGAGTGGGGCGGGAGAACGAGTGCGGTGTGTGAGTGAAGGCAAGCAGAGGAGCAGAGTACAGCAGAGACTCCAAAATTCTTGAGGGAAAGATGCACAAGTTAAATCACTGCTGGAGTTTTACCTCTTCAAATGTTTCCTCCCTCACAATTAAGTGATGCATCAGGAAGCTGAAGAGGGATCAAAAGGGCAGCTGTTTGCAGAAAGGAACTACAAGTATGAGGAACTTCACTCCAGACCGTCCATAACACCCGACTCTGAAATCCCAGAGAACCTCCTGCACCTCTCGTATCCTTCTTTGAAAATTAAAAAGAACATTTTACACCACATCTCCTCTAATGTTCTCCTCTCATACTCAGCCAATAAGTACGATGAAAGAACACAATAATAATAATCTAAAGCAAATCTTAGGTGAATATGATCTCGATCCTTAATCTGCCCTGCATTCAGTCACTCCTTTGGCTATGACAGTGGGCGCAGGGGGAACCTGCAGCTGCTGGATGACCGAACCCTGATCTTCATAGCAGGCAACCTGCTCGTCCTGCTGGACGTTTCCACTAAGGAGCATAGATATCTTCGCTCCTGCAGTGGAGGAGGAATCGGCTCTATTACGGTAAGATGGCTGACAAACTGCATGCCATGTAAGTACATGAAAAACAGCAGCACCTCTTTTCAAACTCTTTGGACTTCGCTTCAGCTCCGCTCTTACTAGCTTTTTTTTGAGGGTGTGCCAAACTAGCTGTTGTGCAAATGTGTTACTTGGTGACATCACCACGTTACGGATGAAAAAAAATGTTGTCTTAATTTCTGTGTGTGTGTGTGTGTGTGTGTGTGTGTGTGTGTGTGTGTGTGTGTGTTTAGACCCACCCCAGCAAGGAGTACTTTGTTGTAGCAGAGAAGGGAAACCAGCCCAACATCATCGTATATGAATATCCCTCGTTACGACCGTTCCGCATCCTCAGAGGTAAATGGGACCAAGATGCATTGAGTTATACCTTTTTTTCAAATTTATTGATGACCATGTTCATGCTTGTAGGCGGTACGGAGCAGGCGTACAGCTTTGTGGACTTTAACCGTGACGGGAGTCTGCTGGCCAGCGTTGGGAGCGAACCCGACTACATGCTGACGCTGTGGAACTGGAGGCAGGAGGAGGTGAAGCTGAGGTGCAAGGCCATTTCTCAGGAGGTCTACCGGGTCAGCTTCTCCCCATACAACCCAGGACTGCTCACGTCATCGGGATCTGGACACATCAAGTAAGGGGCATGTATACTGTATCCTCCTAAACCCTGTAACCCTGTTAAAGCACTGCTATGAATTATTCCCTTACACTGATATTGAATATGTTTATTTTTTAATATAAGGTGAAAATAGCTTCTCTCCTTCTCTCTGCCAGGTTCTGGAAAATGGCCAGCACATTCACTGGTGTTAAATTGCAAGGGCTTATGGGACATTTTGGGAAAACAGCAGCGACTGATATTGAGGGCTACGTGGAACTTCCGGATGGAAAGGTCTGTGTCCTGCTGTTGTGACAGGTTGGGTGTGTGTACAAAATGTCAGGAAAGCCTGGAAGTGTATGGAACTAGAGGTTTGTAAAAAGTAAAATTACACAGAAAATTATTATTTTCTTTTTTATTTCATATGTTTCTGATAAAAACAATCTCACCCAGTAGTTGTTCTGGGGCTTTTTTTGAGCATTTATTGATAAAGAGTGTGTGATACGATCGAAAGCTCCAGGACAGCTACTGGTAGTTTTTGTCAACTGCTGTTTGCACAGTCAAACTTAAAAATATTTTTGGTTTAAAAAATCCTCTGTTAAACTCAAGAGAACAAACAGTTACTTCTGACCATCGTTGCCCTTCGTCTCCTCCTGTCAGGTGGTGTCCGGCTCACACTGGGGCAACTTGTTGCTGTGGGATGGGAACGCGATCAAGGTGGAGATTTGCCGTAAGGAGGGGCGAAACTGCCACGCTGGGATGGTCCAGCCGTTTGCCCTGGAAGACGGACAGCTAATGACGATTGGCTCTGATGGAGCGGTCCGGGTAAGACACTTGCAATAACACCACCTCAAAATGATTCACTTGTAGAACGTGTCCGTCAAGTTTGTCGTCAGATGTTTTCACAAAATTATGTTTTGACTGCTTTCTTATAATCAGTATGATTTTGTAACCCCCAACCCTCCCCCACCCTGTGCCCCCTGCAGGGCTGGGACTTTGAGAGCATCGACACTGCCGACAGTAGCAGCGGCAGCAGCAGGTTTGAGCTGGAGCCCATGAATGAGCTGGTGGTCGGACACAACGTCTGCCTCTCCTCTGTGGTGAAGAGCTCCCTGCCTGACACCTTCGTCTGTTTTGCTCAGGTCAGAGGAAGAAAGGTCGAAGGTCACTAACTAAAACAATTTGTTGTAATACATGACTTGGCCTTTACTCAATCAGAACCTGATGTCTCCACTATGTGGTCTTGTAGGATTCCAGCGGAGCCATCTGGAAACTGGATCTTTCGTTCACCTACACGGTGAGTTTCTCACACTTTGCTTTTTATTGAGAAGTTATGTGTACGTTACACTTTGTATAATGCAAAGTGCTCCATTCTTGGCCAGCTATGGTGTCACTACTACCAACACTTCTATCAATCTATGATGGATGTACAGAAAACTCTTCACATCACAGTAGAGTCCATATAACTAGACTGTTCTGTTTCTTCTACACAGGGAGGTTGACAGATGTGCACAAAGTGTTTCGTACACAATCATTGATTTTACATTGAAATATTTATGTAGAACTACTACTACTACTAATGATAATTATTATTATCTACAGAAGCCCTAAATGGACACGATTCAAACTTTTTTTAATGCCGTTATCTCAAGATCACAAGTTAATTATGTTGTTATCTGTAAAAAATTAACTTTGTTTTCTTTTATTACTTATAATGTTTGGAACAAATCAGTCGAGGGTAAATGCACTCCAATGGCCTGGATCGAGCGGAAGGATACATGTGTGACTATGTCCGGTTTTCTAAATAAGGTGTTAACAAGGGTACATACAATATATGGAAATAAGATTAACGATTAACGATCGAGTAGGATAAACAGGTGAGCCAACAGGAGAAAGGTATGGTTACATTTATTTTTATTGAGGTGTATATTTGTGTTTATGGTGATAACATATAGTCCTAGTTCTAATGGAAAATATATTGCAAACCATATTGTATCATCACATGTTGTAATAAATGACTGAAATAAACACAGTGTCCTCGCCCAGTGAAATAACAGTTGATGTATCGTCTGTGTGCAGAGTCCTGATCCAGAGTGCCTATTTTCCTTCCACGCCGGGCCGATCCAGGGCCTGGAGGTGTCGAAGAAATCCCACCTGATGGCCACAACCGCGCTAGACCGTGAGTGCCGCACATTTCCACACCTGCACACATACTGGTCTTTGCAAATACACGCACACTATAACAGGTACTCTGTCTGCGTCTGTCCCTGTTCTCCAGGTTCAGTCAGAGTTTTTGACTTCCTGGCCAAAAGAGAGCTGACCACCTGTCGCTTCAATCAGGGAGGAACTGCTCTTAGCTGGGCTCCACCTTTGGTAAGTGTGAAAATGTATCATGCTACCACATGTGATGTGTACTGACAGGTACTCTGAGGCTCTGGTGTTTTGTCTTTAGGTGAACCAGAGTGGAAGTTTACTGGTGACTGGCTTTGAGGACGGGGTGGTCCGCTTACTGGAGCTGTACGACCCTCAGAGGCTGCATATGGTCACCGGGCACACCCCCAAAGGAGATGCCAAGCTGCGTCTCAAACAGGCCTTCAAACCCCATAATGGCCCTGTAACTGCTGTTGCATATGAGCGAAATGGAGAGATCTTAGCCACGGGGGTAAGAGGTTTTCCAAGAAAACAATGCTTTCCACTCTGAGAGCCAAAGGAAATAGCAATTTGGCAAATGCTTGTTTACTTTAAAGGTGCTCTATATGATATCCAGAGTATTAATAAAGCAGCAAACAACTATTTGTTATGTAAAGATATAAAGGAGTAATGTCTACTTGAGCAGAGAATGAAGTCACTCTCCCTCTGTGTGTGTTGTAATCAGAGCTTCTCCCTGCATGGTTGACATAGCCGGGCCGGCCGCGTGTGCTTTTTAGTGCATGTTCGTGCATGTGAGCGTGCCCCACTGCACTGCTCTGCACTGCGTTCTTACGACGGATAGAGCCCATGGTGTCGTCGCGGACGCAAAGCAACACCCTCCGGTTTCTCCCCAAGTTAACACTGTTAGCACTGTTAGCACCATTAGCATGTTATCTGCAAGTTTGGAGCGTTATTTAACCTCATTCACGGCAAGCTAGTATAACATGGTTGATACCAATGGATTCCTTACGTTTTCTAGTTTCATATGATGTCAGTATCTTCACTCTAGCTTTAAAACTGAGCGTTATTATCGCGTTAACTTTGACAGCTATAACCGATCATGTGATCTGGTGTCACGTTTTGTACTGTAGCACTGAAGATCATTGGTAGAGATGTGAATTATGCTGCAAGAGTGGTTTGAGAAATTTCTATAGACACTTTATTAGTTTTGTTTTTTCCCTTTTTTTGTTATTCGTTTCACCTTTCTGACCTCTCACCTCCACCCTCCTGCTCAGAGCTCCGACAGCACTGTGTTCTTCTTCACTGTCGAGGAAAAATACAACCCCATCGGCTTTGTCCAAGTTCCCGGGCCGGTGCAGGCGCTGGAGTGGTCACCTCATTCCCACGTAAGTCTGGTCTCCGACAAACTGCCGTCCAAATATCTCTGTGATGGAACATTTTTGATTCAACTGATTTTTTTTACGATTTTTTTCTCAGAAGGAAAGCAGGCTGCTTGTTCTGTGTCAGAGCGGTCACGTGGTCGAGGTGCACAGTCCTGATCCAGAGGCCCAGAGGCAGACCAAGTCCTTCCAGCTGCCTGAACTGGCCAGCAGATCTTTCAGGTTCAGGAGCGTCAAATCTCGAATCAAGGTCTGGGCTTTGTCTTTCTAAGCTTTAGTTTGTAGGGTTTTAATTGTACATGTCCCCTTTTATGGCTGTATAACGTCATACTATATGTTTTATTTATAATATACACCATAATTACTCCCTATGTGTCATCCAAGTATTTCTCTTTCCTTCATTATTTAAAGGGGGATCTGTATGATTTTAGTGGAAATAACCAACTCCATGTCAGTTTTAGACCATTTGTGTTTTCATTTGCGTGTTTGTGTATTTCAGAGAGAGGAGGAAATCGCAAAACGTCAAGTTGTAAAGGAGAAGAAGAAGAAAGAGAGAGAAGAGAGGTCGGCGTTAGAACTGGAGGAAGAAGAGGAGGAGGAGGAAGAGGAAGAGTTGCCCCCTATCTACATCCCTGAGCCTCCAAGTCCTCTCTACTGTGGCTTCTATTCACAGCCTGGCCAGTTTTGGCTCTCCATGGTACACACATACACACAAACTCACACAAAAGCAAAGCCGGCGTAATGGCGGAACTTCTTTACGGCAGTATTGTGGAATCTCTGTGTAAAAGGGGCAACTGTCTCACCTTCACGTAAAACCCACGGTTCAACACAGCTGAGTATCGAACCTCAATACGGTCCAATTCCAAAAGTATTCAAATGTTCGGTCAGATTTATAATCTTATCTTCACTTATTCTTATTCTAAAGATTGAATGAGTTTCTCTCTTTTCTCTCTCCTGCAGGGTGGCTTTGACTCAGGTTTCCTGTATCACTGTAAGTTCTCTGAGAAGCAGGACCAGGATCCGGACCAGCGGCAGGATGAGCCCTTTTACATCCTGCCTATCCACAAAGCAGACGACGACCCCATTCACTCTATCACCTTCAGGTAGCCGGAGGACAATCTAACAAATCAATATTCTTTACATCAACAATGATTCAAAGATCAAATGACTGAATGTAATAGGAAAATGTTGCTTGTAGTGCTGAACCCACAGAGAACCAGACAGCAGACAGACAGTTATTGAATAGCTGGTGAAGAAACAGCTAGAGAGAGACAGATATTTTTTCACAGGAGATGGTTTAGACCAAAACAGAGCTAAAAGGAGAGTGAATATTGGACTTACATTCATCAGGTGGTTGCTCTTTATGTGCTAGATGTGTAAAAAAAAAAAGCACCTGGGTGAAACTGTCAGCTTGTTTTGGAGTTTTTCCGCCATCTCGTGGCCACAAATCATCTAATGCAGCTTTAAATCTATCAAGAGAAAATTAAAATACCCACTGTAGCAGAAAGAGTGTGAAATAAGGGCATTAATTAATTAAATTAAGGAACTCTTTAGGAGGTAAACTTCAGAGCCTCCTTCACATTGGAACCACACTACTATTACCTGTATAAAGTTTCCCTCCTGGTGTTTTGGTGTGTAGCTCCAACAGGCAGCTGCTGTTCTGCGGCATGCACTCAGGCTTCATCAGGGTTTACCCTCTGCAGCCTGGCGACCACAGCCTCACCTCCATGCAGGCCTACTGGGCTCTCAGCGTCCACGACAACCAGTACGGACACCTGCGGCACATTCGCTGTAGCCACGACGACCACTTTGTGCTGACGGCGGGAGATGACGGGAACATCTTCTCCTTCAGCCTGCTTCCTCCAGAGGAGCTACAGAAAGGCCTGCAGAGGAAGAGGGCCAAGATTCCTTCACCCAGGGTCAGTGCACATTTTATTCACACTTTATGTTGTATGTTTGTATGATTGTTGTTAAAAAGTTTGTTTGTGCTTGGCGGACTGTAGAAATCTTCACATGGTTCAGAACTTTTTGGGGAGGTATGGTGCAGATTGGCCAAATGGATGATTGTAAGATAAAGGAATATAATCTTGTTCACACGTTATTCTAACAGGTGGGTCTTGAGAATGAGGCGTTAGCCCAGGACATTGAGGACCCAGCAGCCTACAGGTGAGTGTGACTAATCTAATAATCTCTTTTTCTCTGTCACTCTACTCTTGTCTTCTGTATCTGTCACTTTTCTTATTTATGAAAGGTATCTCTACACTAGAAAACTGTATTGACTGTATTTTATTCCTTATAATCTATTGGAATATCTTACATTTAGCTACAGTACATCTATTTTTAGGTGTCAGTGTAACTCAGGAAAATCATTAAAGTTCTATCTCATCTAACTCCCTAACCTCCGCCCCGACTCCCCGTCCAGCATAGAGACGGCCAGTCAGAAGCTGGCAAACGACAGTCTGCGTCGGGAGGTCGAGCTGAAGAATGCGGCGAAGCGGAAGAAGCTGGCTAAGCTCCAGAAGAAGTTTGATCTGCTGCTGAACGACAACCAGAAACTGCTGGAGCATGTTCGCCTGACACCTGCGGTACACACACACACACACTCACCTGGGTCATCCTCTGTCATCTGGTATGACTGTTCATGTGGTTTGCCATTGCAGCTGCTGTATCTGGTTTAGTTTTACAATAAAACTAAAAGTGGCACCCAGAATTCACACCAAAAGCGAGACATCAGTGGTGCGTAAGAGCCTGTTCGTCTTATCCCTGTTGACCCTGACCTCCACTACTTCTCTCCCCTGTCCCCTGTCCAACTGTCCTCACAGGCTGACTAACAATATTAATCTAGATTCTGCGTACTGTTTAGCTATAAAATTAGAAAGTTTGCTCCGGCCGGTCGGCGGGGCTTAGTTTTGGCTCGACTGTTTTCAACATGGCGGCCGGGTCACAAACTTTCTCATTTTACAGCTAAACAGCTATCATTAAGGTTTGGACAAGTCTCAAGGGAATTAATGCATGTCAGGACAATGTTACCTCAGTTATGCATGTGGTATGTGTGTGTGTGTGTGTGTGTGTAGGATCTGCAGCTGGACCGGCGTTTCAGTGAGCAGGTAGAGAGGGTGAAGGCCCAGCGGTTGAGGGAGGTCAGAAAGCAGATGGGCTGGGAGGAGGAGCGCTGCAGCATAGCACTCAGCAAACTGCAGAACTGGTACTGACTAAACACACACACACACACACACACACACACACACACACACACACACGCACAGACGTCTAATTAATCAAATCATTTGATAGGTTAAAAAATGCTGATTTAGATGTTTGATATTGGTATTTGTTATTTAGTTTAGTTTTTCTAGTTTACTACATGTTTAAACTAAGTTAAAGGTGCTAAATGTGAGATTGGGAGCATTTTGTATTGCATCCGCACGGCTCTCAACATGGCGATGGCTGAGCCAGCGGCTAACAGTGAAAACAGTGTTAACCTCAGGGGACGATGCCGTCGGTCGGTACAGTGTTATCAGCTGTAAACGCTGTATGAGAGCAATGCAGAGTGGCGGCAATGAGTGAGCCAGTGGGGCACGCTCACATGCACAAACTTGCACTTAAAGGAATGTGCGGCCGGCCCGGCTATGTCAACAAAGCACGGAGAAGCTCTGATTACAACATAGACAGAGGGGGAGGGACTTCATTCTCTGCTCAGATAGACATTACTCCTCTATATCTTTACATAGCAAATAGTTGTTTGTTGCTATAGCAATGCTCTGGATTTCTTATAGAGCAGAGGTTCTCAAACTTTTTTGGGGCCAGAGACCCCTTAAAGGGGAGAACATTTTCCAAGGACCCCCTCATAATCACAACACCGATTAAGCATATTGCTCCCTACCATTTTTGTCATTGGAACTATGTGTATTCTGAAACTTTTCAACCAAAAATACTTCAGACCTGTTTGATAGTGATAAACAGAAACACATTTCAATTTGAATCATGTTAATACCACTTTGTTTTGGCCAGCTTGGCTGGCCTCATGGCTTCGTTCGCTAGCACCTGAAGACACGTGATTTTGGTCTCCTGTCGCTGTTCTCAATAAAACCAAACTCAATATAACTTTTGTCATATTTTCTCAATTTAGCTAGTTTGGGCTTAGCGTCACTTGACAATATGGACTGACTTAAATATTTCTCCATGCTCGCCAGCTAAGCTAAGTAGCAGCAGGAACTGTTTGTTGCGCCCTGAGTGAAGTGACTGATTCATGACAGATTGACGTGATGTGTCACAATCATATCAGAGTTTCTAAAGCTAACGTGGGTGGGAGTAGTGAATACAATATGCTTGTTCTATTGGCGTAAATGGTCCCTATCGGTAGAGATGTACTTTTTAATGATACAGCACAATTTTATAATTTATAGCAAATAATTTTGCGAACCCCCCGACAGAGTGCCACGGACCCAACTTTGAGACTCTTTTAAGAATGGAACAAAAAGGTTTTATTCCTTCTTTGGAGTCAACAGAATGAGAGGACTTACTGAATATTTACATACAAGTTTAAAATATTTAAGAACTTTTCATTTAATTTAGATATTGCTCCTGTAGGTAGGTAGGAGGAATAGATCACCAGCCTCCAGAATGAAACCCTCACATCTTGTGCTTGTTTTCAGGTTCAAGGACTCTCTGGAGGCCAAGGTCACTGTGGTTGCCATTTGCACCGACCACAGAATCTCCACTTACCGTCTGCAGGCGCTCGCCAAGCCTTCATCCCATCTCAGACATCAGAGGAGATCCAGCTGGGCCAACGGGGAAGGATTTGCTGCACAGGGACGCAGGAGATCCAGATTAGAGCATGCAAAAGACGGCAGCATATCAGAAGGTAGGAAAGTGTTTGTGTGTTTGTTTCACCTGTCAAAGACATGCTGGACCGACCACCTGTGTGTGTTCTCCAGAGGTGGAGGTAATGCGCCCCAAGCACGCTCGTCCATCAAGGATACAGCTGGGAGATCGGCAGGTCCAGAGGCTCCAAAAGGCTGCAGAGAAAGCTGAACAAGCTCGAGCCAAAATAGAGAAGAGGAAGCAGGAATGGGCCCAGCTGTGAGTGTCATGTTCAACAACATCACCCTAGTCCTCTGGGATCAAATTAGATTTACATTTACCTTTTCTGATTTTGTTTTATGGTCACGGTGTTTCCATGAAATCCATTAAAAAATGCATTGCCAGATTGATGTAACTATGGCGGTACTGGTGCAAAACTGTGACGGCTTGTTGGTATCTCAGTTACGCAGAGAAGCCACAGGAGAACTGCGAGGATCCGAAGGATGTGCAGGCCATCTGCGTAGCCAAAGAGAGCATCGGAGACTTAAAATTGAAGTCAGCCAAAGACTTCGTGGTGCCGAAACACCTGAGGATGAACATTGAGACGAAGAGAGCAGAGCAGACAGTCCTGGAGAAAAATGTACACACAAACACACACATACTGTATATGCTAATACAATAGATTAATGAATGATGGTTGCATACATAGCAGATTCATTTAACGACTCCCACCAGATGCGTGAGAAGCAGACTAAGATGAATAGACGGATCTTGGCGCTGCGGGACTCCAAGGTCTGCCTGGTGTCTCAGTTGCGCGCTCAGGCTCAGCAGGTCCAGAAAGTCCAGCAGCGTCTGGCGGCCCATCTCCGCTGCTCTCCACCCGCCCTGCCCACCATACTGCCAGAGGAAACCCCAGAGAAGAGGCTGCGGTACAGCTGTGCCACCCTGGAGGGATACCGGCTTCTGGCGGAACAGAGGTACAAGAGCCGGGTTTTAGTTTGATTCAAGACCAAGTCTAGACTCAGGGCTTTCAATCGATTAATTGCATGACTGTTTGTAGTTAATCACAATTAATCACAAATTAATCGCATTACTCTTATCAACATGGGAGTGGACAAATATACTTGCTTTATATTGACACAGCAATGGGGTTTAAGTGTTCATGTGACATTAAACCAGACAGCACAGGTTTAAACCTGTCTTAAACCTGAAACCACAGCTAAACTAATGACAGAACAGCCCCAGAATGTTCTGATTAGCCACTGATTGTGTATTTTTAAAGGACTATATCTACTTCTTTTATTTTCAAACAGGTTCCAGACCATGGAGCAGGAGGGAGGTCCAAGTTTATTGGAGCAGTTGGAGAAAGAGGTGCAAGCAGAGGAGGGCACAGATGAAGAAGAGGAGAGAGGAGAGGAAGGGTCTCCCAGTGTGTCAGCTTCACCTGTAACTAGAGAAGAAGAAGAAGAGACAGCAATGGAGCTGAACGATCTGGAAGAGGAGCTCCGACTGTTCCACCAGCAGGACTCTCTGCTGGAGCAGGTCTGCTACTCATTAAATGATCAAATGCGAGGCCTTCACGTTAGAATATATATATATGTAATTATTAAAAATATATATATATATTATGGAATGTATAACATTGTAATGTGATCCATGGATGTGTTTTTTAATCATCAGATGGAGAATTCGGTGTGTCAGTTTGACGCGGAGCTCCTGCTGCTGCGTCACCAGAAGCTTCGTCTGGACTGGCAGCTGAAGATGGCCGACCTCCGTCAGCTGACGCTCCACCAGGAGCTGCTGCTCTTCAAGGAGTTTGAGATTAGGGAGGAAAGCCTGCAGGAGAAGCTCGACGGACGCATTGAGGAGGAGAACAGCATCACGGTGGGAGAGAGTATTTGTACCTGTGGACATTGATGTAAACTCTTGTATGTTTTATTCCACTATAGTTATTACTTAGTTTTACAGAAACATGTTTAACTCACACAAACAGATGTTTCCGCTTCAAGGCTATTGCGTCCATTTTACGTAGCCTACGTAACTACAGTGATTGTGCGTAGGGCTCCGAGCACTGCCAAAACACAGGTGACCTAGACTCAATACTGTGCCTGAACACATCCTGTGTAGACGGAGCACTGAAGCTGCTGCTGTATAGACACGGTAACGCCATTAACAGATCCTCATGTACTTATTCGATCCATCCTCTCCTCTCTCTCTCTCTCTCTCCTCTCAGTCTAAACTGGAGGAAAGTGAGGAACTGCTGGAACTGAAGTGGGGAGACATAGCCAAGCTGCATGAGAGAGAGAAGGCTCTGACCGCCACCTTCAAGGCCTCGCTGGGCGAAGACAACAAGTTTGAAGACTTCCTGACCAAAGTCTTCAAGAAGAAGATCAAACGTGTTCAGAAGAAGGAGCAGACGGGAAACGAGGGTGAGAGGAAGTAACACAAGCGTACGATGTGTGATTGTGTGATGCTGTGTGTGTATCAATATGTGTCCTTTATGATCCAAATGTGCATTTGCAGAAGAAGAGGAGGACAGTGATGAAGACTCTGATGAAGACGATGACTGGGATGATGATGATTATGACAGTGGCACGGAGGAGGGAGGAGCTGCTCTGGACAAAACTGTCTGCCCTCAAGGTCAGTATTGTGCTTAAAAAAATATTCAAACCCTATAAAACATGCAGGTTGTGCAACTAACTGGCAACCATTTGTTGTGAAGTGAATGCAAAGGGACGGAGGGGGGAGAGTGCGACATCTAGTGGTTGAATGTTATCAATATTATCAATAGCACCTTTACCTTTAGCTTCAACTCTAAATATGAATCTGTGTGTGTGTGTCAGGCTGTGATCCAGAGTTGTTCGAGAACACACTGAAGCTGCGTGAGCATCGGCTGGACCTGGAGGAACTGCTGGTGGAGGAGAAGAAAAACGCTGAAGCTCTGAAGAAGGAGTGCGACACTCTCGCCAAGAAGGTCACTCTCATTGCTTTTCATCTTTCTGTCTCCTCGTCTGACATATTTTTGTCACCTTGTGCTAATTTTGTCACTCGCATCCTGGTGTGTGTGTGTGTTGTTTCTACTCGGCTCTGCAGGAGAAAGCGGCGGAAAGCACTCTGGAGGCAGTGGAGGTCGAATTGGAGTTAGTCAACAGAGAGAAACAGCAGAAAATGAACCAACTGGATGTGGTGGTTCCTCTCAGACTGCACCAGGTAAACAGCTCTAAACTGTGGAGGTTCGCTCAGTTTCACATTCAATTTTATGCTCATTATTGCAACATTGTGTTTTTTTTTTTGTAAAACAACATCTTTAAGTTTATTAGGCACTATAGAATTTTGACTTCACTTGTTACATTTTATCATCTCCTGCAATTCCTCTTCTCTTCCCTCCACCTTCTCCATTCTCCTACCAGATTGAGTATGTCATTAAAGGCTCGGTGCCGTCAGACCTGAGCCCGGTGTTGGTGCTGGAAATGTCGGAGCTCAACAGGCTGCAGCAGCGCATCAAGCAGCTGCAGGTGGAGAAGAGCCAGCAGAGAGATCTGTACTGTGAGGCGCGCAACCAGCACGTCAGGCTCCTACATGACCGCAAGGAAATGGACGTCAACATCCAGAGTAAGACCCACACAGGCCAACATCTGGGCCTAGAGGAGCGCCAACCCCCGTCTGGTTTAACCTGAAACCTCTTAGATTATACAACGTGTGAAAATCAGATGCCGCATGAGTGATTGTTGCCCTCATTCATAGTGATCTGTGTGTTGGTGCAGAGCTGGAGAAAAAGTGCAACCAGATGATGATGATGAAGTACGGGAGGCTGGTGGATCTGACGGTTCTGCAGACGCTGTCGGGGAACATAAAACTGGAGGAGCTCAAGCAGGACAGACTCCTCCGAGAAGCTGCACACGCCAAGGAACTCAAAGACTGGGATGTAAGCTGACCTGTGTGTGTGTGTGTGTCTCTCTGCGCTGTGTGTGAGATTCTGTATCTCTGGCTTGTTTTGTTCTGATCCGCTTTAAATTTAAAGTTTTTCATTTTCACATTATTTTTAAAAACAACTTAAATTGGAGTAAGACCATTGATATTTTTCTGGATTTGTGTGTGTGTGTGTGTGTGTGTGTGTGTGTGTGTGTGTGTGTGTTTGTGTGATATTCAGGCGAAGGTAGAAGAGGTGCGTCAGGCTCAGATGGAGGTGACCAGGTGTAACACAGAGCGTCTCTTCAGGATGAAGAGCCATCTCGACCAGAAGATGGATCTGGAGCATAAACTCAACGCCAGGCAGAAGAAAATGGTGATTTCTGTGCATTGAATTTATTTTATATGTCTTATTAATTAAAGTTGGTTTCCACAATGTTAATATGGTAGTATTAAACTTCCCTTTCACTGAGGCCACAACCTCTGTTCACACAGGATTTTAGTTACCTCTTGAATCTGCAGCGGGTTGACAGACATCACACACAGTCATTGGATCTACTGTATAACATTTCACATGTAAAAACATGAATTAGTAGAGAAGTCAAGGAGCAATCAACATGTTTTGCAGGAGACATTCACATCTGTTTGTGTGTCTCCAGGGCCGACAGTTCCAGGATTACAGGAGACATGTGACCCAGGAGGAGATCCAGAGGCTCCAGGGGCTGGTGAAAACCCAGTCGCAGCAGGCCGAGGCCCTCAGGAGAGAGATCGGCCTCCTGTGCCGTAAAGGAGTCCACGTCTTGCCCCCCGGCCATGCCCCGCGGCCCCCGCTCGCTCCGTTGCCCTCCCCCGCGAGCTACGCTGACCAACCAGAACCAAGGCATCCGTCCAAACAGCTCACAGTACAGAACTCAACCAGCAGACAGGAAGCTAATTAACAGAAAACACCTACACAGTCCCTGTATAGTAGTGAGAGAACTCTGCTCACTAGTTGCACTGTCTTATGAATATTTATTATTATTCTTAAGATTAAAAATATAGTTTGTTGACTACTGTTCATAATTCAAAGCCTTAAACTCTCTTTATTGAAAGCTACCCTGCTTCGGTTCACCTCTTTGAGCCTTTCCAGTCTGTGTTTAGCGCACCTAGCAGCACCGTAACCAAAGTGGTTAATCTATTTCTTGACTCCGGTGAAGCCTTCGTTTTGATTTCTCCATTTTACACACACATTTAACACAATCACAGGTATCCGTAACCTAGCACTCTTCATGATTTAGACCCTACCTAACTTCTTCTCTGCCTATGTAACCCCTCTTTTGTGGCCTAATTTGCAGCTTAGTCATAAATTTCCCCTCCTGTGTGGATGGCATTCAGCTCTATGTTGCCATCAATCTGAATTGAATCGCTCAGAGCTCTCCATCTTACAATCTTGTGTTCTTGTTGTAGTTAAAACTAAAAGGGAAGCTCCTCACACACACACACAGGAAGCTGGCACCACTTATACAAAATGTATGCTCAGAAATCCGAATAAAATCTTGGGATCCTTGGTAAATAATCAGCTCATGTCCTATCTCTATCCTATCCATGGTATTTTCATTTTTTGGTTAAAAGGGAAAAAAAACAACATTTCCGTTTTTTCATTTTTAAATTACATATGAATTACGGATTATCCAATGATACCCAGACGTGGACATTTTTCATACTTTTCTGACATATATAGATTATGTCGGCTGTGGCTCAGAGGTAGAGCGGGTCGTCCACCAATTGGAAGGTCAGCGGTTCGATCCATATGTCGGAGTGTCTTTGAGCAAGATACTGTCACACACCATCAGTGAATGAGTATTTAGATTAGACCCTGATGGGCAGGTTGGCACCTTGCATCAGTGTATGAACGTGTCTGTGAATGGGTGAATGCTGACATGTAGTGTAAAGTGTGGTCAGAAGAGTAGAAAGGCGCTATATAAAGGATTAAATCGATTAATTGAGAAAATAATTGGTAGTTTATTCATTAATGAAAGTAATCATTAGTTGCAGCCCTAGCCTTAACACTAAACAGCTTCACCTAAATATAATCAATTTAATAAAATAACCATTTAAATAAAGACATTTCTTATCAAGAGCATTTAATCGAAACTACAATTCTGACCAGACATTTAATGTCACTTTTTTTTTGTACTAGACACTTGGTACAAAAAAGTATTCAACACCCAGCCCTGTCTGGAAGCTGAGAACATCTTAAAGAAGATCAAAACAAGCAAAACAGAAGGTCCATTTCCTCTGTCCAACAAGATCTGATAGTGGTCTCCAATGCTCCGTGGTCACAGAGCATCCAGCTCCAGCTGCAGCCTCTCCTTCTCCCGCTGCAGCTCCACGATGCTCTGCTTGTTCTGCTCCAGCCGGTCCTCCAGCCACTGCAGCAGCGGCCCGCTCACCGCCGACATCTGGCTGCACAGGTTCTTGGTGAACACCGAGCCGTTGTGGATCTTGGTGACGGGGTCCAGGTGCGCCAGGCTGTGGATCTTCCTGTAGGTGTCCTGCTCCTCCTGGCACAGGATCCTCGGCAGCTCCACAGCCGACTCCAGGCACACCTTACCGATAGCTTCTCGGGGCACCACGTGAATGGGGATCTCCACCCGCTCGTACTCTGAGCCCTTCTGCGCCTGCACCGACTGGAAGCAGGTGTACAACACCCGGCCCGTCTTGGTGTTCTTGTCCTCGATGAAGCAGGAGAAGATGAGCCCCACGAAGCACTGATCCAGCATCTGGTACATGGCCTGGGTCCTCACGTCGACGTGGGAGGGCCACACGGTGATGTGTGGGTGGGAGTGGTACCAGCCGACCACACGCATCGGTTTGCCGGTCATGTCGGCGAGTCTCTCCGCCTCCGTGGAGGCCGCCGACAGCTGCTCCGGAGAGATCTCCACCCGGTCCTTCCTCTTGTCCGAGCGCCGGAGGATGATGACGGAGTGGATGTGGACGATCCGGGTGGGTTCAACCTGTCCGATGCACAAACCCATCACCTCCTCTTTCTCGGTGCTCAACGCGTGATTCATGCACACCAGGAAGGCGTCGGACTCCAGGTGGACGGAGCTCACCGCCATAGTGTCTCACAATATGAAGCTTTTCTCTTCGGTGCGAGCGAGCTGTCGAAAACGTAAACACAAGCTTCACTTCCGCGTTCTGAAGTGTTGCACGTAAAATCTCCCGTGTTGGTGCAGCCGGCTCTTTCGTTCTAAAGGTTCCGCTTATTTTTCGGGTGTTGTTAAAAAATATATATATATATTATATATGTATAATATTTTTGATTCTCTCTCTCTCTCTCTCTCTCTCTCTCTCTCTCTCTCTCTCTCTCT
>CAKAOH010000741.1:6865-16876 GCA_916701665.1 Sebastiscus tertius | reverse complement strand
TTTTTTTTGACATATACTTTGACTTTTTTCAAGAAATTTTTCGACATATTATTCAATGCATTTTTTTCATGAAATTTTTCGAAATACTATAAATGACTTTTTTCACAAATTTTTTCAACATATTATACTGTCTGTTTGTCCAGGAAATTTTTCGACATACTATACTAAGACTTTTTTCATGAAATTTATCGACATGCTATTTAATGACTTTTTTCATGAAATGTTTTGACATACAAAAAACATTTTTTTTTCACAAAAAGTTTAGAAATTTCAAATTTATTCCAATTGTTTAACAGACCCCGATTGTTTTTTTTTTATTATAATTTTATGTTTGTTTTATTTTATTTTATTAAAATACAAATATATATAATAATAATAAGAAGCAGAAGTCTAGTTTTCTCTCAGGCCACTTTTACAATATACTAAAAAGGTTATTATGGAATTCTTGCCCAATGATGTCACAAACATTCTGCCTGCTGCAGCCTCTTTGCCAGCTCCTGAAAAATCCCAGTTCCTGAGGAGTCCCTGAATGCAGCAGGAGCGTCAACCCTCCACTCCTCGAGGAAGCAGAGCGACATCCATCAGACTCGTTGCACTCTCTCAGAGGTAATACACTCCAGCACTCCTCAAGGCTGCACCACCACCAAACCACCAAACCAAACCCTCCACCGACACCGAGCTCCTCCGGTGGCCACGTTCTGGTGCTCTCTGCGCGGATTCCCCCTCTTCTCCATCAGGACTGTGTGGAGAGATGCGACGTCTCGGAGGAGGAGGAGGAGACGAAGTGGCCAGCCAGCAGCAGCAGCAGCAGGCAGACACCTGCGAGGACCATCTGAGTTTGTTTCTATAACGTCAAAAGAAAAAGGTAAGTGCCAAAAGAGAAGATGCAGAAATGTCTCTGGAGCACCCTGCACCATCGTGCATGCTGCAGATGCGTGTTTTGTTGTTGTTTATTGGTGCGTTTCCGTGTTTAGGCTACTTGTCGTTATACCAGCATCAGTAGTATGAGTCATAGCCCCGGTGCAGAGCTGCTGCTGCTGATGCTGCTGCTGGAGGATCTGATGCTGCTGGAGAGCAAAGTGTCTGCAGCCTCCACAACCATCAGTCCACTATCAGCTGCTGCACATGCAAAAGCTGCTGCACCTCTGTGTGCTGTTTAGGCAAATGACTGCATAGGCTACTGTGTGTGCTGAGTTGGAGTCTGTGTGGGTGTGTGTGCATGCACGTGTGTGTATGTGGTGCAGGTGCTTCACCTGGCAAAGACTTTGGGTTGGAGTGAGAGAATGGAAATTCATAATAAGAAACGAGGTGTTGAGTAGAATTGAATTTCAAAAGTATATGTGGACACCCCTGTTTACTTTTGTTTGGTTTGGACCCTTTAGTTCTAATGAAGGGAAATCTTAATGTTACAGCATATAAGATAAGATATTCCTTTATTAATCCCACAGTGGGGAAATTTGCAGTGTACAGCAGCAAAGGGGATAGTGCAAAAAACAAGATGCATCAGCTAAACAAAGTGTAACCAAATATGAACCATTTAAATAGAAGGAAGTATACAAATAGGAGCAGTATATACAGTATTGACAATAAACAGACTACTAACAAAGTTGCACAAGTGTAAAATTATATTGCACAGTGAAAATGAAATGAAATTCCACCTGAAAATGAAATTCCACCTGAAAATATCAGGTTATTGTCAGTGTCTCAATCATTATATAGAATGATAGGAGGCCCAGATGAATGGGAAGTTGGTCTGAAGTGTCTATGATATGGCCATAATATCTCTTGGGGCCCTATTACAAATGATTTTGTTTTGTTTTTTAAGGTTGATTGCACGTGTAGTGGAGGGTCCAGATGTAAATCAATTTAGTTTGAAATGTCTATTAAAATAAAATGAAGGATATTGACAAAAATGCCTGGAAAGCATTTGAAGCATGGAAAGCAATTAGCATGCACTTTTGAGATGGTCCCTAACTTCAACTCCTTATAGTTTCTCTCTTTTGTCAAGGTGTCAGGTTTCAATATCTGATCATGAGGTAAAAAATAACACCTGTAGAACATCAGTCAGGTTTTATTTATACTGCACTGCACAACTAATCTGGTGAAACACTGATGAAAAGTGATAGAATGAATAAATGTATACACCTCAGTGTTTTTAACCTGTAGCCTTTGGAGGACGGAATCTGCCAAAATCATCAATACGTAAATAAATAAATGATTCAATAATTAAATAAATGTCATTAAATGCAGCAAAAATAATTTAAAAAATAAATGTAGCCATTAATTAATTGATAAAATGTGACATAAATTGATATTTCTGTTTTAATTTGCTTCTTTATTTATTTATCTTTGTATCAATTGCCTTGTTTATTTACTCTTCTGTTTAATTTTCACTTTTATTTATTAATATATTAATTTGTATTGTTTTTTAAATCTATTTTTTTTTAATTTATTTTAAAATTTATTTATTTTTTAAATTTTTTTATATTTATTTTTAATGTGTGTATTTATTTATGTTTATATTTCTTTATTTCTGCACACTTTTCCCTTTGCATTTCACCCCTTATTTATTTCCCCAAAATAAGTATTCTTTTCTTTCTTTCTTCTCTTTTCTTTACACATTTTATTTTTACATTTCTTTATGCATTCCTGCTTCATTATGCAAATAAGGGGGATTCCTCCATAGTAGCCTACTGGTTTACAATGCATTATGAAAAGTGCTGCTGCTTTGACTATACTAACAGTGGTGTGAGGGATCAATATTGTCTTTTGTACCTGTTCAGAGCCACTTATACGTACATGTCTGAATAATGTTTGTGTATTTGGTTAAACCCCTAGAGCGTACACATGTACTCAGTCTGTAGGCTGAATGTTATATCTATAATAGATATATTTTTTTGCTAGTTCTTAATTCCCTGTAAACCGTTCATCCAGGTGTTTCCCTGGATGAGAGATAATATTTCAGATACACACCGATGAGACGCTCCCCTGCTACTGTGACAGTAATGAGTGTCTCTCTCCATCCCATAGGCAGACTCACGGTATTTGTTGACTCATAAATCAGTTTGTAAACAAAGATGGAAGGAGCAGAGGTAATTAGTGGAAGCAGTCTTTATTGGTTTGGTAATGCACTCGCCGTCCCTCGAGCTGCTGGCAGCTTTATTGTTTCACGTCTCCGGTATCAATCCACGTTGATTCTTCGCTGATGGACTCATAATGGAAATTACAGGTTACATTTGGCTCGTGGGGTTGTTATCTCTGCTGGTATTATTATACACCGAAGGCCTCGGATTCCTCAAAATCGCTATTCATTTGTTGAGATTTCATAAAAAGATTAGTTAAGTGTTTTTCAGTAACTCTCATGTTCCACGTCACCCTACGGCAGCTCGGCCTGATGCTGCGTTCACGTCCTGTCAGATTTATCATAATATGAACTACTAACTGTTCACTCTCAGCCCTTTAGTGCACCGGTCCCCAATATTTTTGTCTTGTTTGAAGCAGAGCAATGTTTACTCTAGTGGTGGAAAAAAAAAATTCACCTATGCATTTTTTTTTTACGATTTTGAAATTGATTTTTTTAAATGCCAGAATCAATATATTTGTTTCATTTGAGTCTATGTGGAGGTAGAAGGAAGTTACCGCTTTTATTGTTGTAGTCAGAGTAACATGACATCATATCCGTTCCGTATCCGCCAACCAAAACAAACCGCAGTGAGCCGTAACAACTAGGCAGAAAACAGCGGAGGGTCTGCGTGGATACAACCTGCACCCTCACATTTTAAATCCTGCGTGGTAAACATTACACATCCAGTGACGTATGGAAACACTTTGGGTTTCACACATTGACAGGAAAAGCAGAGCTAGACATCACAGCTAAAGCTGCATGCTAACTCCGTCATGGACAGGAAACGTTATCGTATTGCGGTAACGTGCGGTCAAGTCGGCCGTCACTCTCATCTCCGTGGTCAAATCGGCTGGCGCTGCAACTGTAGAGCACCCATATACTGACATTTATGTTAAATGCATTCAAACGGCCTCGATGGAGCTGAACATGGATGTATAAAGAGAACGGAGCTGACGGCAGAGCTAGAGACGGACTTGGCAAAGTTAGTATACATGTGTGACTACATCCTGTTTTCAAAATAAGGGAACTGTATATACAAAATACATATATAGAAATAAGATTGATTGGATTATATTCACCAGACGTATAAAACATTATATGCCCCTTATAAATTAAATAGAAAATACCACTAAATTATGAGGGAAATGTCTTTTTTGTTTGAGTTTTGGGTTGCTGGAAGAAATGTAATAAATAATGTCTGACAATGACTGATATAGTCATTTTAGTAGGGTCATTTTCTCATAGACTTCTATACAATCCGCTGCTGGCTATTAGAAAGAATGCAAGTTTAAGGCACTTCAGCATTGGCTTCACTTTTCAGACCAATGGGTGATGTTACAGTGGCTACGTCCTCTTCTGTTATACAGTCTATGGGTAAAACAAGAAGACATGGACAAAAATGCATAGTTTTGAAAAAAATCAACAGATTTTTGTGCAACAGAAAATGTTTTTTTCTGTTTTGGAAACACCCCTCCTCTTCTTCCACCCCTCCCTGCTCTGACTGCCACCTCATCTTCCTGCAGAGGACCCCTGAATGATAGCAATCTGACTGAGATAGCAGTAATCTGGAGTCACAGTCAAACTATTTGCACACGTTCGGGCCTGTAGATCCTTCATGCCATTGTCGTTTAGTTTTCATGAAGTGTATCGGCAGTTTCCATGGTAATCCATGAAAATCCAGTTGTATTTTTTACGGTTTATCCGGAGAGAATTACAGGCTGGGTGTGTTGCTGTGATGATTCTCTGTGACCTTTTAACTCTGGGACGGCTCTCCCTAACCAGTATGCCCTTTTCTTCTTGCTCTCTGTCTTTCTCTGTCTCTGTCACCGCCTCTCTCTCCTCCTGCCACCCACCTGCAGTGTATTGACCAGAAACAGCAGGATTCAACCTTCCTAAGATGATTAATGCATAGATAAGATTTGCCACCTGATAGCGAGGGCCTGACTGCAGTAACACTCCTCTCCAAGTCAAGCGTGGTGTGTGTGTGTGTGTGTGCTTTTTGAATTGAGTTTTAGTGATAGAAACGTTTCTTAGCAGCAGTAATCTGGTTGAGTTAAATCTCAGTAGCCCATTGGAGCCAGGAGAACCAGGTTGGAGTACTTTTCAGCACTAAATTATGTCTGGCATTTTCAATTCACACTTTATTTATAGCATCTTTCAGCTCATTGTTTTGATTTTATGGCTGCAACATTTCAGTTTTGATTAATTCTCATCGCTCTCATCAGCGTTTCAGTACTATAAACCCATCGTACATTACCTGCTCAGCACCAAGCAGCAGGCAGATACAGTTAGAGACTAGCTGGTGAACATATTGGAGCCTTTAAGAGCTTAAAGGCCTGATATTTGACTCAGGAGTTGGTGGAGACCAAAACGGAGCTAAAAGGAGAGTGACATGAGAAATTTGTCTGTAAAATATAGATTTTTGTGACGTTACACCTCAAAACCTTTTAGGTGGTCGTAGGGGATGGATGTGTCAAGAATCTGACTTTGACACAGGAGACAGATGTTCACATCCAGTCTTCTACCAACGTTGGTTTGATCACGAATTTTCTCTACCCTTAACAAAGTCGTTTTTGTGAACAAACCTAACTTTTCCTGCCGATAGGATCAGAAAACGATGTACACTGGTGCTGTGAAAGAGGCCGCCTGTAGTGATAAACAATGAGAATTCTGCCATGCTGCAGTTCCCCTCAGCTCTGGAGAGATTTATAGCGTCTTTCAGCTCATTTTTTTGGTTTTACGGCTGCAACATTTCAGTTTTGGTTAATTCTCAGAGCTCTCATCAGCGTTTTCAGTGTTTTCAGTGAAAAAGCTCTGATAAACCCACCGTACACTACAGACAGACGACTAGCTGGTGAACATATCAGAGCCTTTAAGATTTGGGGGTTGAACCTCCATGAAATTCTTACTATTTTTATTTGTCATCATCAGTGTAACTCACTGACGGACTGACGGAACTCAAAATGCTTTTTTTTTTTACAATCATTTTACCAGATTTTGATTGGTTAAAGCTCAATGCACCGTGCAGTGATACATGATAAATACACATATTGAAAACAAAACAAATTGATAATGGAGTTGCGTTGCAGTCTGACCACGTACGTGTATTGTTTTAAGCTCCCTGTAGTGGTTGTATGTAAGTGTGAGGGTGGAGATGGTGTGACACATTCAGGTTAACGATTTGATCTCAAGTGTGTCGCTCAGTTCAGCCAGTCAGTTCGGATAATTCACAGCCGGATAAGCAGGAGAGGCGGTGAGAGAGAGAGGATTTAAAAGATTTAGGATGACAACCGTAGAGACACAGAATAACACACTCAGAATGTTCAACAAATGGTGTTCAACTGTGGAGCAGCGTTTATGCAAAATTTTCTAAATGCTGCAAGCTTTTGGGAGTTGCTGCTGCTATAATTCAAACTCATTGTAGCAGAACCAGAACAACAGTCATCGTGACTCTAACCTGCTCCATGTTTACATAGAAGTTTCAAGTCAATGATGTGATTAGATGCAAAGGTGTGTCCGTGGCTTGAGGGTACAATTCTCACCTCATCCTTTACGAGTCTGCTTCATAAATGTGCAGAGCCGAGAGGAAAAAGGAGAGAGAAGGGAGGGAAAGAAGAGAAGGATCTTGAGTTCTGAGATCAGTCAGAGGTTGAGCTGAACAGTCCTACATGCACGGTCTGCCACCAGCTGGCTTACAGCTAACGCACACGTTGGTACGTTGGCTTTTTGGGGCAGATAAAGGGTCCAACTGTCAAATTGGTGCAAATGACAGGAGAACATTTGCTTCATTTTCTGTCTGGAAAACATTGATTTTTGTGGTCGTAGGGGATGTACGAGTCAAGAATCTGACTTTGACACAGGAGACAGACGTTCACATCCTGTTGGTGGGCATGTGTGTAAAGGGGAGACTCGTGGGTACCCATAGAGCCCATTGTCATTCACATATCTTGAGGTCAGAGGTCAAGGGACCCCTTTGAAAATGGCCATGCCAGTTTTTCCTCACTAAAATTTATCCCAACTTTGGAGCGTTATTTAACCTTCTTCCCAACAAGTTAGTATGACCCGGTTGGTACCAATGGATTCCTTAGGTTCTTTAGTTTCATATGATATCTGTAGCTTCACTCTAGCCCTAAAACTGAACCTAGTAGAGCCTCTGAAAGACAGTAAAGTCAGTCGGGATCGCGGATCTCAGAGGGTTACAAGTCTTTCAGTTCTACACTTTAGTTCCTGAGTAGAGCCTGACCAATATTGTACTTTTGAGGTTGATCCTGATATATGATATATTTTTTTCAACTTACTCTGGTGGACAACCAATGTTTGGATATGCCCTTCGTAGATTTGTTCAAATATATCTTTGACATTTCTGTGCTACAATTAGTTATCGCCGAATATATTTGCTGATTCCGATGTATTGGCGTGAAGTCAGCTTCTCTAATCCTGGGACTATTATTTGGTAAAAAACACATTCCTAAAGGTTTGCCACGCCACAGAGAGGACTCAGAGACTGGGACTGAGAAATGGACCCATTGAGGGAGTGAGAACAGAAATGTGGGTATGACTGCGGGATCAATAATGCAGGCTGTTCTTCTGGACAGTAAATCTGCTCGGCAGTACATTCTCTCCCCTCCGCTGCCACTTTTATCCTCACTCATAAATAGCAGGATTACAACTTGTTATGATGGGGAACTCCTCGCTGTGTGGTGCTGTTTTAATGATGGAGGCTACTGTTGATTTATACACTGTTCTCTGAGGCATCTGTATGATAGATAGATGCTGATGTTTCTACATCCTTAGGCCTTAACACACCGGGGGGGCGTGGCGAATAAACTACATGAAAATGGGAAATACTCGTCTGCGAATATTATATGTGGAGGGCTTTTATTGTGAAAGGTAAGAACAGAAGGAGTGGATTCTGATCTGCGCTGTCTTTGTCAAGGTTGAAAGGAGTAATAAAGTTTGCCGTCTTGGTTCGGAGTTCGGAGTCTCCGTGTTGTTTCATAAATATAGGCGCAACTAAACTTATTTCACACAACGTGATTGGTTGATGCCTTTATTTGTGGTGCAAAAACTCAGAAAAATTTACCATGTTCTGAGAAAAAATGTTTTCTCGCCGTGTAATATATTGACGTGTGAATTATCGCACAGAAAAATCGTCCCCGATGTACAGTATAAAGGCCTTAAGGCCATTAGCACGTCAATTTAGCTTTTTCATGAACACTTTAACACTCAACTCCAATATACGTGGCGAAAAAGCGACATTTTTCCGAACAAGGTTGATTTTTCTGAGCTTTCGCACCGTGAATGAAGGCATCAACCAATCACGTTGCGCGGAACGAGTTGAGTTGCATCTATATCTATGAAACAACAACACAGAGGCTCCGTAGTCCGAACCAGGATGGCAAACTTTACGGGTTTCATACTGTTAGTCGGACAATTGTTGTACGATTTTAAAAACGATCAGTAGAAAAAATAACTGTCCGATTAATCGATAATTAAAATAATCATTAGTTTTAGCCTTAATAAAAAGATAAATCGCTCCAGGCTTAGGCGTGATCTTGCGATGTAAAAGGTGAGTGAATGCAGTCCAATCACACTGCAGTGCAATACCTGTGTTTGTATGTAGCGGGTTGTACGATATTAATTAATAATCCTTGTAAATAAGAACGTTATTAAATTCTTGATGGAGAGAATGAAAGCATCTGATCAACCAGGCGACCAGAGAGCTGAAAACACTTTCAGATGAACTGACCATGAATTAATAAACTGGAAAGTAATGAGATCTATATGTCACTGCCAAGAACGCACCATGGGACTAAACACAATCTGTACTTGTTTGTCTCTTTCTCTCATCTGTCATTCATTCTCTCTCTCTCTCTCTCTCTCTCTCTCTCTCTCTCTTTGCTTCTTTCAGTCCCTCGCGTGGTAGACTTCTTTTATTTGCTACTAGAAAGTCACAGGATAACGTGAGGGGTTTTTCTCTTTTTGTATTTGCAAGATGAAAATGTTTCAGTCTCTCTTCTTTCTTTCTGTGGCCTGTTTTGACAGATAGTGATTTAAAAAAAAAAAAAAAAAAAAGCTCTTTGCTTCAAACATGCCTTGATGCAGAGATGTGGGCACCTGAAGGCAGAACCTCGGTACAGGTTCAACCCTCTGGTTGTGGGGGAAACCTTGACATTTAGATTTATATATGTTTTATATTTCCTCACCTCTCTCCACTCTGACAGACAGGAGTCGGGCGAGAGCAGAGTGATCCTCTATTACACTGCTGCCTTGACATTTCGTGATTTGGTACCATCCTTGTTTTTTTCTGTTCTTTGCCACGCTGTGGGTGGAAAAGGTTTCTGTTTTGGCGCTTCAGAAGGACATTTCTGCAAAAATTGGATTCCTTTTTTTCTTACCAAGGAGCTAAATGAGCCTGGTGGAAGAAAATGGGCACAAAATGTAAAATGTCCCTTGGAGTTTTAACTGGACTTCCTCCTTTTCAACTCAAACTTGCATAGAAGAAATTGATGCAAGTGCATTAGACAGTAACATGTCTTTATTTTTCTGTAGCTTGATTTTGGTACCAAAGTCTTCCAGTTTCATATGATGTCAGTATCTTCACTCCAGCTTTAAAACTGAGCTCGGTACAAAGAAATGTGTGGCATTAAAACAAATTTCCATGAACTCATTAATGTCGTGTTAACTTTGACCGCCCTAATTGATTGATGTTGGTAATTATCACAATCTATATTTAATGATAATGATAGTAACAATAATGATAATGCCCAAGTTATAGTTTTTTCCTTAGGATAGAACCCTAAAGAGACCAGGTTAATTATGTTTTATCGAAGGCCCAGACTATGGTGGTTGGTTGGTTGAAACGGGCACATATGCACCTCGGGAAA